>JANIJG010010831.1:16422-36393 GCA_024611175.1 Megaceryle torquata | reverse complement strand
CCCACTTCTTTTGACCTGATTTTTTTTTTAATGGACACCCCCCCCCCCCCCAAATTCTTATCTCTTTTCATAAGTTTCTCACCAGTCTTCTTCCAGAGTATTTACTAAGTAGTTTGCTGTGCAGGTGTGTTTGCAGCGCTGAGGTAAATCCTGCCAGCCGTGGCTGTGCAAAGCTGGAGTTAACGTTTCTTTTAAAGCCATGTTTTTAACCGGGTCCTGGGGGATTTTGCTGCACTCTGGCCTCCATGCTACATTTTCTTTTCTTTTTCTCATTCCACTTCAGAATGTTGTTTCTGTCACCTTCTCAGCCTAGTAAATAGCATGCTGAAGATTTATGATGTTTAAACTTTTAATGCCATAACATATTTTATGTATTTTTCACAGTATTATTCAGATGTGTTATGTTATGGTTAGTTCAAGTTCTAGTGCAACTGCTCTGAGGAACTCTTTCCTTGTGGGTAGTTCCTCTTTGCCAAACAGTATTTGCACTTGCTTCAGAGGGAGAGGGAAGGAATGTTCCATAAATGTTGCACGGGATTAAAACCGTAGATGGCCAAACCATTATGGATGGAGACTCAAAGCCTGAACGTGCAGCCCGGAGGAACCACGAACCACAGTTTTTCTTTGTGAGGCAAACTGTGCTTGCCACTTCCAGGCTTTCCCGCTCTGAATTAGCGCGGAACGGTTCTGTCAGAATTGAGGGAGGGTGGCAAGGCTCCATACAAGGAGAGTATGCAGGGGGGGCCGAGGAGAGCAGCGGGTGAAGAGTCCATGTGTTAGTTTGGGTGGACACAAGAGTTTTCATCTCAGTTGCTTTCACACTGAACTTTTTCCCATACCTCTAGCAGTTCTGCTGATTGCTCTCCCCCGAAGTGCTTCTGGGCATCCCCTGTTCTGGGTGGTTTGTGCTGTGGTAGCATGGTCATCTTCACTGTGCTGCTGGGATTGTCTGCTTCTGGTGTTGGGAAGGGTTTTATTTTATACAGGAAAATATGTAGGCAGAGTTGTGTAAGCAATGCACAGTGCTAAGAAGGGCTGTATTCAGCTTTTCAGGACCAAAAGTCCTGGTGTTTTTCATGCATTGTTCCTATTAAATATAGGACTATTAAAAAGAAAAGAAAACAAACTTACCTAGAATTAATTAATTGTGGGGCACATCTGCTTGCCCTGAGTTACTTTCACAGTGATACTAATTCTTCTGTGAAGTTTCATGAGTTTATAAAACATTAACTACTTCTAAAAGAACAACAAACATTGTTCTTTCCTCACACAGATCCTAAAACCCAGCTACCAGATGGACCAAGGCCTGTACCCAGCAAGGGAATATTAATTTTGATGGAGAGAGACTTAGTGTTCTGGGTATTAAATTATATGCCTTGGGAAATGCAGCACAGTAGATGTGTGTTTGTACTGAGTAGTGTCTTTGTCTTTCACGTATAAGAACACTAATTAAAATATAATGTAAAAAACTGGAGTATGCTGGTTAGGTTTTAGTGTGCTGCTAAGGTAAATAAAAATGAAACAAAAGATATATATATTAGGTCATTAAAAGTGCATTGTTAAATCACTTTATGCCACAAAATTTCCGAATGAAAAGCTGAACAGAAATACATCTGGAATCGGACAGGGAAGCAGATTACTGCTCCTTTACCCGGAGTTCTGCCTTCGGTCCATGGTTCACTTGCGCTGCCGGTAACCCCTGTGCAGAGAGACACAAGCAAGCACAGCTCCTGGAACCCTACCTTGCAAAACTGCCTTTTTACAACATCTCCAGTGGTCCAGCCTAACCCCTCGTGGTTTTACCCCAAGGCTGGGAGAGCTGAACTCCATATGCTGCCTGGTGCTTTGGATATAAGGTCCCTTTTAATGTGTTCAAAACAGAAACAGCTTGGAATATTAACTTAGCTGTACCTTACAGCTTACAGTGCGTAATGAGGAAAGTAGACAAGCTGTCAAACTTCGCAATTAAGACTGATCCTTTACAATTTAAAATGTGCAATATTGCACAGAAAACTGAACTATTTGATGTTGTTTAATCAAAGCGTGTTACTGATGGCAAACCAGCATGGGCTTGCGATGGCAAACCAGCGCCAGCTTATTTCAGCTTTATCTCCTGCGTGAGCAAGTGTGCGACCCCCTCATGCTTTTTGGAACCCACGTGTTTAATTTTTGCAGCCCCTTGGTTGCTAAATGGCCAAGGCAGGTGGAGGGGGAACCGTCCCCTCCAGAGTTGCAGAAGGTCCTCTGTGCCTCTGTCAGCTGGGGGTGGCACCTCTCTGGGACAGGGAAAGGGCATGTCCCTCAAATGCATCCAGCGTGCTGGAGGCAGTTCCCTGGCACTGAACTCTGGACCCTTTGCAGGAACAGGTACTCTGCCCAGGGAACAGTCTGGTGTCTAGGGTCACTATCTGCTTCAGGAACTGGGCATCTTTTATTTGGAAACTCATAAGGAAGACTTCTCTGAAAACAGTGATAAAAACCAAAACACCCTTTCTCAATCAGCAGTGTAGCAAGCTCGGGGAGTCCTGAGATAACCACGGGGTTCTGACTGTTTCTCTTCATCCGGTCAGGGTACTGCAGAGCAGCACAGGCTGGTCATCTTGGCAGCTGAGGAAGGTTGAATCCAAAGCCCACCAAAAATGATAAAGATCTCTCCGTCAGAGCCATCCAGTTCTGGATTTGTTCTTCAGTATGTGAATGTACTAACTTGTTCTCGGTACCTGCAGTATTGGCCTCCTTATTAATAAATGCCTTTCTGGGCAGAAATCCAAGGTTGAAGGCCTAGGGTACAATAAAGGTTACCAAAGGTCCCTTTATCGCCACTCTATTGCCTTAACAGTGTTTACTTAATTCCCCTCCAGAATCTTCTCCTAGTCTTCCTGGCATGGAATATGGCCACCTTGGTAAGGAGAAAGGAATAAAAAGAAAAAAAATATTTTTTTTTTTTTTCTTCAGGGGGATAGTGGCACAAAGAAAGTTTAACATCTGATTTAAGTTTACTGAAATAACAACAGATGTTTATCTTGTATTGTATGGCACATGGCACTACATCTCATAAACCCCCTCCTGGAGCTTAAAGCAGAATTTCGGGTCCCTCATTTGGACACTTGCAGGCTTTGTGCTCTTTTTTAAATGTTTTCATTTCTCTGGAGCTTAATCTGCTACCAAAGTATTTATAAGTATCACGTTATAAACCGTGAAACGAGGAATAGCAAAGGAGATTTTCAATACTTCCTTCCACTAAGCACAGGGCTATGCAGCTACTTACCTGCAGCCTCAAATAATGAAAAAATTGTGCAAACTTTCTATAGTTTTTCATTAAGAAAAATCCACTCGAGTACAGGATTGTGGACAGATCATGAGGGGAAAAAACATCATGCCTCGGGGAAGCAAAAACCGAGAAGGAAAAATGTAGGGAAAAAATTCCTATTTTTATGGGACTTGTAAAAAGTGAAACATTTTCACTTCTAAAATCTATGTATGTTTTACTGTGAAAATAGCAAATGTCTGTAGCTGGTGTAATATTTTTATATTTATACACACAGACGCTTAATTCTGCTCATTGCAACTGCAGAAAGCTCTGCTGCATGCCAGAAATGACAAGTTTCTTCCAGTACTAATCTGTAAGTGTTTGAAAATGTCGATATTCTCAGTATTTTCATGGCAAGAGTAGTGAAATTCAGACTAGTAATTTCATGCAACTCTTCTCGGGGCATTAGAGGATTAATGCTGGGTTAAATAGAGGTACTGTATGTGTCAGAAGGTAGGCTGCTGGTATTTCAGGTGATGAAATAAAACAATAAAACAGCAAAAGGAGAGGCTGAAAGATGTGAAAGGCATAGCAGGCAAGGTGGCAGCTCCTTGGTGACCCTGGCTGGAGATCTGTTCATTGAAGATCTAGCCAGGCAGAACGTAGGCAGCAGATTTCTTCCTCTCTGCAGAATATTCTAGAGATGCCACATTATTGTCTTCAGTTGAGACAGAGCTGGGGATATTTTCTACATATTTCTGAGCTCCGCCAATCCATGAATGTTGTGGCTTCTTTTTTTAACATACTCTCTGAAGGCATGGTTTATTTTATCTTTGAATAAATGCAGTCCTCCTTTGTTTCCTCTGCTGAATTCTTTATTTATTATTTCCTAAAATGATTTGATTTTCCCCCTCCTTCAAAACACATATGATTGCAATAAGCAGATACAAAATAGAACCAAGAAACAAAAGGCTGAACATGCTGATAATGTACATTTGGTTTGTATTTATGGTTTTAAGATGTGTTTTAATTGGTTCACTACCAACATCCTGTAACTTTCAGTCGGTCAGAAGAGAAACCTGTTTCATTTTAAAGTCAGTTCGTTTCTTGCCTCTTTCGGCTGAGAGCAGCGTGTAAGCCCCTACTGTGGTATCTTCAAATATAATTTCATTAAGACATTTAAATACAGGGGATTGTAATACATCTTGTTTTGCTGTTCTCCGTTGGATTTCATTGTGAAATGGGGTTTTAAAAGAACAACAACGCAAAACACATTTTCTTGCTTTGTAACACAAACCTTGGTGCATGATTTCTACCAAAAATGTGCAGCTATAAACCCAGAAATGAGCAGTTCACCTCTTATTCCAGAAGCTCAACCTACTTAGCTGAACGGACAGAAAGGGAAAAGGTGACACGAATGTCATCTTAAAGGACTTACCTGACAACTAAATCCGATTCAGTAGACTAAAGGTGTGACAACACCTAGTTTAATACAATACTTTATTAAAAGAAAAAGTATAAAGAAGCAATGAAACAAGATTGGGAGTGATCTGAAAGATCATTTCCTACATCCCCCTGGACATCGGCGAGAGAAACTTGACTTTTCTGTTACTGCCAGCGGTTCCTTGAGCGTGTTCTCAAACTCCTCAGGACAGAGTTTCCATGCTCAGATGATCTGCCAGTGTCTTGAAGGTTATTGCTGACAATTTAAAGGCTGAGGTTTGATGCCCCTAAAAGGTCTGTGTGTACCAAGGAGGAATTAGTTTGAGGAAGTCTTGTTGTACAGGAGGTCAGCCTGGAAAGCCACAACATGGTCCCTTTTGACCTTGCCTTTTATGAGGTCAGTGTCATTATTATTTTGGACTGTCAGCTTCTATCTTCAAGCTATAATTTTGGATTAGCAGTTTTCATAAGTATTTTGTATTTCAAAGGATAAAAGCGTGCTTTACTCTCACTAAAATCAGAGCTAAACAAAACAAAGGTAGGCCTGAAAGAGGACAGTTGCATGTAGGTCTGTCTTCACTGCAACACACTTTACCAAAAGTCTTGACTGTTTCATAAATGATTGTCCCAAAAGCTGTATTTAAACAGAAAACTTCTCAGTCACCCCTCAGGCTGCATCTCGGTGGAGTTTACAGGGTGCTTCTGAACGGGGATTGATCACCACAACTGAGGCCAAAGAAAGAACCGTGTGGGTGTTGAGGGTCCTCTCTCTCTGCCAGCTTTGGCCTTCACCCTCAACAACTTTCAGATGATTTCAGAACCATTGCTGTCTTTCAGGTAGCTCTGAACCAGAGATGAGCAGAGTTTCATGCAGACAAACTCAGTGCTCCATGGGAAAAGAGGTGTTCCCTCTGCAGCCCCTTTCCTGGGCGATAGTGAATGTTTCTGCTGCTGCGGTAAAACTGTTTAATGTGGTTAGTTCAAATCAAGAAGTTTATTAACAGAAGTGGTGAGGTGGTGGAATTACCTGGAAGTTTACCCTGGTTAGTGTCACACAGTGTTGAGGAGACCTGCAGGAGCAGCACTGGGGCCTGGGCAGGCAGGTGATGGAAAGCAGGGGAGACAGGGGTGCTTGGGGTGAGCCATGGAAGAGTTTTCCCCAGAAACTGAGCAACTTCAGAGGCTTTTGTGTCTTTGGGGAGGGGGAGTAGTTGGACGCTATTCAGGAAAACATATGGAAACTTTAGTTTTACTAAACAACGTGGAGTTTCCCTTTTCCACTTGCCTACTGGAAAGGTGGGGAGGGGGAAATGTGGAAAAAGATTTGGTTTGTTTGCTCAGAGAGGAAAAACTGGGAAGCGTCTTTTCCCGCAGAAGTTCTTGCTGAAATCCTCTGCCCAGCTCTGCCATGTCTGAGCCCCAGCTCTGCGGGCAGCTGGGACCCGAGGACCCCCATCTCGCTCAGAAGCTTCTGCAGCATTTCGGTGATTTTGTGTGATCGAGAAAGGTGCAAAAGTAGTGGAATGGGAGGAATTCAACACCGTTTGGAAAGCCTGAGTTAAAAATGGGGGGCCAGTACTGCACTACTGTGGTATGTAGTTACCCTGCTAAAGACTTATCCCTCGGGCGCTGTGATGACCATATGAATAGTTCTCTATGCTATAAAACAAATACAGAATCACTTATTTAGTTCAGCATGCTGGAATTTTGCCAACTCTGTGCTAATTATGTTGTATCTTGTTTTTATCCTATGTGTTCTAGATGATCTGTTATGCCAAAAACGGCTGGACATTTTTCCCCCAGTGTCCTATTACTTGTTTAGGTTTCTGATCATCTTCTCACTTGTATTGACTTTTCCTGTAGTTTTCTGAGAAACAGTCTTGTTTGTTACCTGCTACTGCAGCAATGCTGCTTGTTCAAGTTCTACAAAAGTGTGTAAGAAAAGAAAAAAAAAAGATGGGAAAAAAAAAAAAGGAAAGAGGTTGAAGTGCATGGTGAAACAAACACACCCTGTGGTGTGTCAGTCTGTGTCTTACCTGCTGACTTGAGCCTATAGCGTGTGTTTTCCCTTTTGGAAATAATATGAGCTTTACTGCCCATCAAAGCTTTGCAAAGAGAAGCGTTAAAACAAGAGCAGCTGTACAATGAAGGGAACAGCTTTTCTGTGGTAACAGCCAGTGAAGAGATAGCTGAATGGTGAAGGCAAAGTTTGGGTGGGGTTTGGGCCAGAGCATTGCAGAACTTGGGGAGAAAAGAGCTGAAGTAGTAGAAGATAAGAATAAAGAGGATGCAGAGATGCAAAGGGAGAATAAGGGGAAAAAGGTTGGCTAGGATAAATGAGGTCAAAAGGGCACGGAAAATAAGAAGTGGAGGGGGAGCATTACTGTGCCACAGTTTTTCATGAGATACATTTTTTTTAAATAGACATCGGTTTAAAACATTAGCAGAAAAAAGCTCAAATCCAATTCAATTTTATAATTTCAAAGACAATCAGATTTAGATTGAATTCACTTTTTAATTTTGTTTTAGTGAAACTTTTCAGCTTGACAGCTTTGGTAGGAAAAGCAGTGATTCTCATTGCAGAAGCAGATGATGCTTGCTCACAAAAGTTTCCAGACTGTCCAAGCGCCTGGAGAGCTGTGTGCGGGGCAGGTGTCTCCCCTGGACCACACAGCTCTGTGCACAGAATCCCTTGTTGACAGCAGCACTCAGTGTGGGTGCAGAAAACAGCCAGAGGCTTTTGCAAAGAATAGTGGATCTTCAGCATGACTCGGGGAGAATAATTTTGCAGTAACTCCCCATCAGATGCCCTGTGTATATCCAGTTCATGGGAGAAGTCAGTCACCCGGAGATGACAAAGGGGTCCTTACTCTTGAGGACTGAGATGCTGATGCTCTTTGAACTGTTTGAGGTTTCTTTGGTTTCTTTCTTTTTCTTCTTTTTTTTTTTTTCTTTCCCCTCCTTGTGGGTTTTGCTTTCTTACGAAGAACAAAAAAGTAACTTCCTATGCAGATCTAGTCTGTACAAGACAAGGACTCTTTTCAACTATTTTACATACAGTCCCTATTCAAAAGAATCTTCTTGCAGCTTCCTGAGGAGCCCTGACAATGTTACACTTGGGTAAGGACAGAGTGAGGCTCTGTCATGAGGAGCACAGTGATTGCCACCCACCCAATCTCGCTGCTGGCATCCTGAGCCAAAGCACTGAGTTGGCTTTGCCCTATTTCATAGAGCTGGACTTGCTCTTGTCCAGCGGTGAAATAGAGCTGAATACTGAAATTCTCAGGAATTTTAGTTTACTCATCTGAACACATACAGTAGAATTAATTTTCTTTAGTATTATTGTTATGCTTTCTATTATAATAGCATGTGCAACTTCCTGCTGTGTCTGGGGCCTCTGATGCCGAGAGCCATGTCCAGGGTGGAAGAGATTCCAGACTAAAGCTGGTCAAAAAACCTCTGGCACATTTTCCAGGCAAACATCTCAAGTTTATAGTTTCTTTAGCAAAGAGATTAAACCAACTTCTATTAAAAAAGAAAGACTATTTTTAATTCTGTAGATAAACAAAAATAAAACATACTGGTATTTCCTTCCCATGGGACCCAACCATCTGGGTGGTTGTCCTTTGCAATTCTCCCCTGAAAAAATTTGTATCCAGAAGAAATTTTCTTTGTGCAAATTTATTTAGCTCAGATAACTTTGGGGGGAGAAGCTCTACTGGAAGCGAAGTGAAAGGTGACAGAAAAGCGATACTGAATAAGGTGACAATAAAATGCAAGTTTATCCAGAGACGTGAGTCTTACAAGCGAACGTTACAACAGGAGAAACCCCCCAGCAGTCTGCCCGGCAGGGTCGCTGGAGATTTCACATTAATGGAGACAACGGTAATTTACTGATGATTTCAGATTGTGAGGTGGTTGCCGTCCTTCGGGACGTTGATTCAGGAAGAGAGTGAGTGTGTACGCTGACAGGGCTGAGAAATCCAACCCTCGCAGCACGGAGGGTGCCGGTGCCAGCTGGTCACCGTGGATGCATTTCACCCTTCCCAGTACTTAAGTCATGTTTAGCAGGTCAATAGATGGTTAGCAAAAGCTTGGCTTGATAAGAAGTTGCCTAAATTAGGCTAATGATGGGTTCTCCTGGGTAATGCAGGGGAGAAAAAGTTCAAAGCCTGGTATTTATGTGCACAAAGTCCAAATACCTGCCAAGTCTCTTTGATGAAGTGTCTTTGTCAGAACGATTAAATGAAGGTTAAAAAGGCCAGACCTTTTCTCAACATATTTGACTTGCTCTTTCTTTCCTCTCTTCAAGGTGTCTTCATGTTACATTTATTTGCTTCATGAATTCTTTATTACACTAATCAGTCCTGATGTACAAACTCATTAGAAAATGAGCTGGAAATGTAAGATCTGTCAAATTTCAGAGACTTCTGACATTGTTAGACTCAGGGGCCTTTCTGCAAAGAAAAGAGAGAAAGGAAAGAAGCTAATGAGGAAATGTCAGATAATGTAGAAGTCAATCCATTTGGGGATGAAGTTTTACAAAGTTCAGAGAGAAAAGTTGTAGTGTTGCCAGGGTAAACACCTTTCTTTTTTTTTTTAATGTACATTTTGCCACAGAGGAATTATTTTCTTACTGGTGTTACTGAACACTTCTGGTCTGGTTTTGTAATTGACATCTTAAATCAGTTTACAATGTTGGTTTTTAAGGATGACACAAATGAAGGGAAATAATTGAGTGGGATTTCCTAATTATATGATTTACCAATTTGCATTTTGGGTCTTGTGCCAGTCTCAGCTGAAATCACCATCCCAGCTTGCAAGGTGATGTGAAATAACTGCTGCTCTAAAGCAGACTTTGGTCCACTTTAAAAGAGCTTGGGTGTGTGAGATCTGTCAAATCAGGCTGGCTAAGATCCCATCATTAGCCTAACCTAAAAAGGTGAAAAAAGAGGCAGCAGTGAAGAGAGAAGTGACTTGCCTGTGGTCGCACATTGGTCTGTGGCTCGGATAAGGCAAGAGTCTCAGCCAGCGCCCTGCTCACTAAATCAAACCTTCCCCTCCGTCTGCCATCAGGGTAGGTGCACTTGTTCCTCTAAAGGTTGCTAAGAGTGGGGAAAAGTGAACGATTAGCCACACAGAGCAGTGTTATCCTAGTGAAGATAACCCTGCCAGCCTCTATTCAGCTATGGTTGGTTGTATATGCACTGGTAGATCAAAATGTAAATGCCTCATTTAATTTCTGCAGTAAAAAAAAAATAAATCTCAGCATGCTACTGGAAAAATTGTCAGCTGTGGCCTGTGCTCTCCAAGGGGTGGCTGTTACCCCCATCCATCCAGACAGCACAGTGCAGCAAACAGGAGAGAGCTGCCAAATCCTTTCTTTCCTTGTCATTGGGAATGTGGCAGTGTCTACTGTTTCCATCATCTGCCTTGTGCGCCTCAGACTGTCAGCGGGCAAGGAGCGCATCTGTACTGCTCAGTGATGCTGTTATGCACCTGGGAAACTGCATCGTGTACATGAGTTACTAAGGGAGAAAATGAAGCCTATCATGTCTGACAAGGTGGACTGCAATGCAGGACATCTGGGATCTGTTCTTGGTCTTGTTATGAACTCCCTGTGTGACCCTGGGCAAGCCTCTTCATCTTCTCTCTCGACACAGACTGTATTGTACGGTCCTTGCCACGTACGCATGGTCCTGTCTCAATTATAGCTGCTCTTACAAACAGCAATTATAATACAAGCATCAAAATTAGATTGTTCTTGCTCTGAGATGATTTTTTTTTTTCCTGAGGTGCCTATAAAAGCGTTCCCCTTGGATTTCACCCGGGAGATATTCTAGGACCTTGAAAGGCGCAAGAGGTGTGTGACAAGGGCTGGCTCTCACGAATGCTGAGTGACTCTCGCTCTGCATGAGGAACATGGTTTAGTGGTAAACTGGCAGTGCTGGGTTAACAGTTGGAGTTGATGATCTTAAAGGTCTCCTCCAACCAAAACGATTCTATGACTCTGTACTGGAGAGCATGGAAGGGCTGAAAGTGGCCACTCCTGCGCTGTCTGTCACGACTTGTCCAGTCACTGCACTCCTCAGATCAGCAGGTTATGAACATGTGGACAACTGCTCATCCAACAAAAAGGGAGGCATTTCTCACTGTCATTTCAAACACAGGCATTAGACATCATCTGTGCGGTCCTGACAGCATCATGCTGTGGGAGCGAGTAGGAGAGGCTCAGTTTACTGCGTAGAGCTGCCGATGTTACCACCGGAGAACGTTCTTAGCCCTTGAATTAAGTTATACGAGCACATGGAGTTTAGAGCAGGCAACTCATCTGTTCCTGTGAAGTAAGGGAGAACTGTATGCCAAGAGAAACCTTTCTCCAAAGCTTATTCCTTCCCTCTTTCATTGGTGAAGAGCCAAACAGCAACTAAAATGTACATGTCCAGAGGACCACCTACTTCTCAGGTTGTGCGAAGCTGATGGTCCCATCTGTAGGTCCCCAGTTGCTTGCCCAGTTTGTGTATGCCTTAAGGATGTGCACAGTGGTCCTTCCTCGGGGTCTGCTTCTCAGAGGTGCTGAGCTGAGCATCCCTGCCCTCCCACCTCCAACCGCAGTGGAAGGCAACAGGAGCTGTGGTTGCTCAGCACCTCATAAAAATCAAGCCCCTGTGGGTTTTGGGGGGATAAATGAGAGAGAAACTGGGCTCAGCAAGTAAGATAAGTTTGCTGGCAAATTGTTAGTAGCAAGGAAAGCAAAACCCGAGGCATTAACATACCAATTAGCGGAGGATTTCAACTCTGGACTCTGGCCTGCTTTGAAATCATTGGTCTCTAGGGCCCATCTCACCATATTCTGCAAACACTACACGAAGGGCAGCTGCCATTTGTGTCCATCCTTTTGATGGCACTTTAAGCACCTCCATCCCAGACCTGCCTGGGGTTTATGGCCACAACTGCTCCTGCTAAATGCTGTGCAATGCTGGGGAGGTGTCTCTGGAGAACAGTGCAAAGGTGAGCATGCAGACCCCCTCAAAGGCAAAACTATTGCAGCACATGTGGCAGAGAGTGATGATTCATTTCAAGGGGTTCTTTCTAAAATCAGATTAGGCAGGGTAGGCTAGTGAAAGGGAAGGGGGTATGTTCTGCTTTGCAAATCTAACTCCATCAGAAAGGTGTTAAAGAGCTGGTACTTCCTTCTTAGTTCTTCCCCCTCTTTCCTTCCTCTTTTTGTCTCTAGCTGTTGTCTTGCCTCTTTTGCAGACAAAACCCACATCTCAAATCCCTCCTCTTTGAAGCCTATGGCTGGTTAGATAAAGCAATTTCACTAGTCCCTTAGGAAAGAGTCTTGAGTATTTTCTTTACCCAAGGGATGTGCACCTGACTTCTGAGGAACAGTCGAGCTTTCTCTACTGCATCAGACCTATACACACAAGATTTCCAGGGCAGTAAAACGTGAAGAGCACTGGATCAGACTGGCTGCTAGCAGACTTTGGGTATGTGTGTGTTTGCTTTACTGATGACTGTTTTAAAAGTCCCTTTATTCATAAAGAAAAAAAAAAAAAAAAAAGTGTTTTTGCATGTGAGTCTGCTTAAAGTCATCCTAAACTTTTCCCTGCACATATCACATCACTGTGGTGTTACCAGCCACATCTTTAAGATTTCTTAGAGGTTCCTTTCCTTTCTAGTGTTCTGATCAGTACTGGCCTATTTGTCTTAGAGCATATCTGCTTGATAGCCTTTAATATCCTGCTGCTCCAGGTATTTCTCTTGCCAAATAAAAACCACTTCACCGCAGGTATGAAATCTAAATGCACACCTCATTTGTTGCTGTTGGCTGTGGTGCTTTACAGCTGTTGGCAATCCTTCATTTTGTCTTTAGTCTCAATTAGAATTTCAACCTGTGACAACCCATTTTGGCTTTTGGATCTGGTCTTCTGAATTTGCCTAGTGTGCTTTCCAGATGGAACACCAGCCTGGGAGCCACCAAGTTTCACTTCAGTCGTCCTTTTCCAAGCGATCGCTGTTGCCCGCTGAATAGCTTCCAGATCCTTCAGCAGCTCTGCTGTACTACAGGGGTCACGCCTTGCTCTAGGGCAAGGATGGCTGCAGAAATAGGAAAGAAAGGAATAGGCAAAATATATCCTGAAAGAACTGACATGTTGGTTTTCTTCAACAGAAACCAAAATTCTGGTTTTGCTGTTTTGTTAAAAGAAAACTTCAAAAATCAAGCTTTTTGAATATTTCTCCTTTAGAAAACGTCTTGTAAAGAGCTGCAGAAATTGCAGAACTGTGTGAGGTCAGGAGTTTGCCTCTCCAGAGCCTGCTTAGCTCTTGGTCTTCTACCCTTAGAAGTGTTTGGCACTGCTGCTTGTCCATCTTGCTGTTCATCATTCCTTCTGATAGTTGCTCATCATTTTTTGCCTGTCTTACCAGCTCCCCCCCACCTACCTTCTGCAGCTGGGACAGACGGTGATGGGAGGTTGATTAGATGCTGCAGAATCTTTTGATTTGGATTTGCACCAGTGGATTATTTCTGTAAATAATTAAGCAGTTCACTATCAGCCAGTTATGTTTTATATGAAAAAAAAATATCTTCTGATACTTTTTTTTCCTGATACTTTTTTTTTTTTACTCTTTCCTCTCCATTATTATGGAGAGGAAACCCAAAATGCTAATCTTAACACAGCCCTTCTTCCTCAAAACCTTAAAAACAGTAGATGGAAGAAACAAATGTACTTCCACAGTATAATGCACCTGGGTTGCCTTTCTTATTCAGAATCTGAGGCTGAAAGGCCCAGCAAGTTTTCACTCCTTGAGATGTCTTTAGCTGCTTTTTTTCAGTAAGTTCAAACAAATTTATGAAGCCATATATGGGGAAGTTTACATTTCTGCCAAGTGTGTGTTGATAAAGGGGAGACTTTGATCCCTTGGCCTGTCAGTTGTACCTCATATGTGCTGGGTCAGGACAAAAGTCTAAGTATGTTTCCCTTAGCAAATGGATTATGCTGCCTCTAAAGAATTGCATCTGTGTAACAGTCAGTAGTGAGTTGGCTTGATTACGTTTTGAGAGATTTATCTGGGGAAAATCCTCTGTGCAAGAACTGATTCATAACACCTAACGCTAACCAGGTTCATATGAATCGCCAAACAGCTGACGATGGGAAGGGATCTCTACAGAGACTCTGTAGATAGAAGCAAATGCACTCACCTGCATGTTTAGCTGAAAGGCCCTATAAATAGAACACCTGACACTATCTCCGTTAGGAACTGTGTATTGCAGCGACTGCAGCTTAGACAAGTTGTTGTGGGGTTTTTTTTCTATATATATTTAAGTGGATTATTTGAGGAAAAGGAGTAATTTCATGAAGAGTTAGTGCTGCTGCCAAAATGCAGCAATTTGAAAGGAAAGAAGCTTCCTGAATACTTGTACTTTTATGTTACCCTGACCTGGGGCTTGTGAAGTTAAGGATGCTTGAAACAAAAAACCTATTAGAAAAACAAGGTGAGCTTCTATGTATAATAGCTATTGTGTCACTTAGTGGCTTTGGGCAAAGACTGGTGAAGGGCAAAGGGGTTTATAGTTCTTGTTGAAGTGCTGTGCTGCTAAACTCCGAGACAGCAAACAAACTGCTGAACTAGTTTAATATTAAATGTAACCTATAATGCAAGCAGTGGCTTCTGATATTGTATTTAATTCTATTTAACACCTTTTTGTTTGCACTCGGGGCAGCCATGTGTGGTTTGGAGTAATCTGTTCCTAGCTAGGCCACCTTTGTGGATACAAGACTCGGATCTGGGAAGGCAAGGTTTCTGTCTCTGCCCCTACCCTGCAGGGTAACCTTTACATGGTCATTGCTTCTCTTTGCACCCTTAACAAGCAACGTAAGGATTTGTTAGTTCTTCAGGGAAAGGACTCGCTCTTACTAACAAGTTGTACCATGTCCAGTGTCAGTTTGAAGCCTCTGGGGATTACTGCAGCACAAATAATAACCTTAGATGAATTTAGGCAATGTCAGCTTGGTTGAGCAGTGTGTGTTAACTTGCTTGTGAGCCATGCTCCACCAGATCAGAAATCCAAACCAAAACCACCTGTAAGCAGCCCAAGGTGGGTTCTCTCCCTTTGGGTCTCATTTCCCACCTGGGTCACCTGTATAGCTGTCTTGCTCTTGACTTTAGCTCTGGAGCTGCTGTGTGTAAGCATGCTGCTAATGAACTGGAGACCATAGAGCAATGTGGTGTCACAGTGTTGGGTGAGCCCCACAGATTCACCTTGGGAACTGCAGAGGGTGTGCAGAGCCTGGAGAGAGGAGACCTCTGCGAAGTGCGAGCAATTGCTGGAGAAGAGGGTCTGATGTGCTCCTGAGCTCCTCTCTCAGCAGCTTCTCACAAAGCAGCCTCTGCTGTTGTTAAATCCACAGAGGGTTTCCTCAGCCATGGCCGTGTTGTGCAGGGACCTTGCTGCTTGCTTTGGTCGTTGTCCTGTAAATGAGAGAGAGCAGGGAAAGCGTAGCTTCAAGGAAAGGATGCAAAGCCTCCTGCTTTTGATTCCATGACCTGCTGCAAAGATAACCCTGAAAGAAAAAGGAGGTTCTCTGTGAGGTGGAGGAGCTCCCGTGACTTTGTTAGGCACCGATACATCCCCTCGCCCCGGTGAAGTGCTCCCTGTGTGGGGCTGGCCTGGGTGGGGGGGGGCAGTTTGCAAAATTAATTTGATTTTTTGTTTGTTTGTTTGTTTTCTTTTATAGTGTATTTCTTCCAAACATAGATCTGTTTTACCCTACTGCTGATACCACAAAAGCCCTTCATAGTTTTCAGGAAGCCTGTACAGAATAATTTTCCTTCTACTTTCCCCACTTCCCCTAAACGCTGGGCCAGACAAAGGTGCTGTAAAAATAAGCTGCAGTTTGATCTCTCCCAGTTAAATGGAGTGACTCTGGGCTCACAGTCGTTGAGACATGGGAATTGGGCCTCCACATTTGTTTTCCTGTGGGCTCCCTATATGGTGTTTTATTTTAATCTTATTTTTGTTCCCCTCGTGTTCTTTCCTCCCTCCCCTCCCTCCTCCCTGCATTCACCATTTAAAATAGAACAGAAAAACACTGTTTGAGGTAGTTTGGAAGGCAGGACAGGGAAAGTGTTCCAGGATGCCCGTGTAGCCCCAATTACTAATTTTTCAGCAGAGTTGCTGGTGGGCCCTGATGCTTTGCAAGGGAAGAGAAAGGGCTGTGGTTTGCCCAGCTGTAGGCAGCATTAGTCACTGGCTAGAAGACACTGGTCTCACACATGCCTGATTTACATGAAGTGATGTGGAAGACAGGGCCTTTATCTTTGGAGACAGAGGTGCGGCAAAAGCAAACCAAAGCCCTTCTGCATTTAGAGCGTGCTCGGGGATGTATAGACGTGCTGCTCAGCTCAGCATGTTAAAGGCTTGTTTCAGCTCAGTATAAAGGTGTTGAAAAGATTCCCAGGAACTGTGGTGAGCCCTCAAAGGAGTCTTAAATGAGTTCACAAGAGTCAAAGACAAAAGGAAGAGGGCGAAGAGTGCAGACCGGGAGTCCCTGGTATGAGATAGTGAAGTATGAGCTGTTTAAACACCTCTTGGTGGCATTTGCTTTATAGGCTTTTCATGCCACAAACTCATCATTCCTGTCCTGAAGGTTCCCAGAGCCACGTTCACAGAAACACTGGCAGGTGAGCAGTGCTGGGCTGGTGGTCTACAGCATGTCCCACAGTGAAGCCTGATTGTGGTCTAATGGAAAAAAAAAAACAAAAAACACCAAACCCCAAAAAACAAGGACAAAAACTCCAAACCCTCCAAAACAGCAACAGCAAAAACCAAACCAGAAATAAACCTTAAACTATTAAACCATGGCAGGGAGGTTGGATTAGATGACTCTGAGGTCCCCTCCAACTGAAGCCATTCTATGATTCTATAAAATCTTTTCAACACATTTACATCTAAAGGCAACTCAAAGAAATCCCATTCACTCAGTTGATCTCATTAAATAGACTGAAGAACTTAAGTGACTCCTCTGGGACTTGAACTTGTGGTTGAAGGAACAGAGAAGTCCCAAATACGATCTTAAGGAAATATTAAACTATACCCTTTAATGGCCCCATATTAATGTGTGTTGAGCCTTAAGGACTCTGATCATTTTCCATGTTAATTTTCTTAGTGCAGAAATAAAAACAAAGTAGTAAGAGAAAATCTACCATGAAGGCACATTTAATAGCAGTGAAAGGTGTCCTCGTGTGTAATTACTGTGTGAGCTACAGTCGTAACGTGCTCAGACCTCTCTGACTGTTCATCTGCTGCCTGAAGAGTCTTGTAGACTACTTAATTTTTTTTTTTTTTGATAAGTGAAACCTGGAAACTCAGAAAATTGGAGATTCAAAAGATGGTCAAAAGGAGGCAAATGACTTGTGATAGTTGAGGCAGTGCTGAGCCTCTTGGATGAGGCTGAGCATCTCCACTTCCCTGGGCTGTTTGTCAGAGCCTGCAGGGCCACCCTCGGGAACAGGCAGGCACCTCTGCCCTTTCAGAAGAGGCAGCCCACGTGTGTTTGGTTTCCATGGCTTTGTAGCAAAAATTATTCCAAATAAGGTACAGAATATTTCTCTTTGCTGTTTGCAGCAGCCCCCAAAGGTGACCACCACTGCAAACCCAGCGCAGGGAAGGGGAGCACGTGTATGAAACAGCACTGTCTTGTGACTCCCCCACCACTTCTCTTCTCTGTAAAGCAGTAAACACCCGATCGCTTATTAGTTGCAGGTTAATTGGAGTAGCATCCACCTTTTCTCTTCATGGACTGAGAGCATTCTCTCTGGGGAAGAATTTGGGCCATCCTTTGGGCACTCGGCGTGTGCCTGGTTCTCAGTGGGCACGTCAGTCTGTTGGTGGCCTTAACTCAGCTGTGTCTATTGGATTACACACAGGGCAAGCAGCAACATATGCTTTTGCTTTTTGTCTCAGCTGCTCCCAAACATTCACATCAACAAAAGAACACTGCAACATTTTTTTTATTATTATTATTTTTTTCCAGCTGATTGAGTCATCCAAATATGCGGCTGTAGGATCAGAGAATGCAAGATGTGTGATAGCTGAAACAAAGCACCTCTGAGGCAGTCTGCTGGCCGTAGGAGTGAAGCTCTGCGTTGACATGACTGGCAGGAGCCATGCGTGCCAGCTGACACTGCAGAGCTCAGACTGTCCTCACTGTCTGGGCCGTATAAGCGTGGTGCCTGACGCTGTCATGCTGCGGCTGTAGCTGATGCCCGCAGGTGCTACAGTGTAGGTGATGTGATCTGAGGGGACCGTGCCCCTCGGCTAGGCAGAGGTGGGAAACCTGTAGAAGAGCCCTCTGTCCTTATACAACTTCCCTTGATTGCTTCAAATAGCCCCGGTGGGCAGGTCTCATGAGTAGGGAAAATAATTCCTCTTTCACAAGCAAAGTTTTTGATTTCACAGCTGGTTTTGTGCCACGGTTCTGATCCACTGGCCGCTTTGATTAGCAGTTCAGGTAGAAGACAACAAATGAGGATTGCCAAAGTATTTATCAGCCATGGCTGTGTGAGCCTGTAGACGTTCCGTTGGCCTGATGTAGTGCCCTTTGAGAAAGATGAAAAGCCAAATGTTTCCTTCCCTTGTGGCCTCTGAGCCTTGCAAAGGAACTTTTCAGTCGCATCTTCCTGCTCAGTGTCAAACGGGTACCGTTGTCTTCTGTGGGAGTTAAGAAACTGTGTGATGGAAGGTGCATATAGCTATCAAGTTTTTATGAGAAATAAAACTCTTAAACACAAACTGACAACATAATTCCAACAAAATGAAAAAT
Source organism: Megaceryle torquata (assembly GCA_024611175.1). NCBI lineage: Eukaryota > Metazoa > Chordata > Aves > Coraciiformes > Cerylidae > Megaceryle > Megaceryle torquata. The sequence goes on along the minus strand of JANIJG010010831.1, from coordinate 17,868 downwards.
TGCATTAGTTTGGAAGGAACTTTTTCCATGTAAAAAGATCTTGACACTGCAGTGCCTTAATAGTGACCATTACAACAGAACTGGCATAGAGTTCGGGTAATAAACATCCACTCAGAACAGTGTGATGGTATTTTGAGGCTAAATCTGTATTTTTGCTCATTACCAAAATTGAAGCATTGCTGTCCACAATATTTTCTTTCAGTAACCAGAACACAAAGCATTATTTTTCCCCAAGAAGAGTGATTTATTAATTAGAGTAACAGGAATAGTTGCTCCTCACTAGGGATGAGAGAACTTCCTGGTGGTGAACTTTCTAACCATGTCACTCATCTTCTCCAATGAAGTGAAATAATCCATAACGCTCTGTGCAATGCAGGTATGGTGACAAATGTCTCTGTTGTAAGGGGTTCTGTCCCCGCTGTCTTTTGCAGGCATTTCTGATGTACCAGCTCTGTGTGGTTGTCCTCTGCTATGGTAGCTGAGTGTCTGCCAGGAAAGTGCAGCTTCTTACTTCAAACTGTGAGGACAGAGGCTGATTTAAGAGCAGGCTTCAGAGCATACTTTGCTTCCTTCCTTTTGAGAAAAGCACTTATGCCTCAATTTAGTCAGCACGTATCTAAGGACCAGTGGGTTTTGGTCTGTGGCAAGTGCTTTTCTAAATAAAGACCGTAACGAAACAAACGAGGAGCTTCTGTTTGTTGAAATAAATCAATAGGGCCCTGCCCACCGCTCTCCCAGAGGTGACAACGCCAGTACCCATCTGCTTTGTCAACCAGCCCTGCCTTCTGCAGATAGCGCTGGCATCTGTCTGGGCCCAGTCTACAGCCTTGCAGCATTTCTCCGAGATGAGTTAAACTTTCCCCCCCTCCCCTTCCTTTCTCTTCTTCCCACCTCCCTCCCTCCCTCCCTGGTCCTTGACAGAGGCGCAAACACTCTTAAATGAGAGATAGTGGCTTCCATCCAATGGAGCCCCGGTTAATCACCGAACATCGTGGGAAAAGCACAAGATGAGGGCCGAGAAACAGCCCATTGTCTGGGCAAGATTAAAGCCCCAAAAGCCGTATTGTCTACTGAGGGGATAAATCTTCCTGCTGTCACTCAAGCACTGAATTAAATTCCCCTTCATTTCTAAAGGGGCTTATCTGTACTGAATAGGCTGTTGCGCCACAAGCGTAAGGGAACGTATTAAGTGAGCTCCTGTCTTGGGCACCTTCACAAATAGACGAAAAACAGGAGCAAATCTGGGAGGGGGAAGAGCAAAAGTGCTTTGGGCTGGGGAAAAGAGGAGGGATGTTAATTGTTATTGCAGGTCGTTATTACCGAAGGAGGTGAATGAGGTGGCCCTTGCGGTTGACTGTCCGGCTTCCTCGCCATTGGAATGTATGAAGTGGAGTGTCAGGAATGAGCATCCCTCAGTGCAATGGTGGTTTGGGGAAAGGGATGTCC
>JANIJG010010830.1:15508-36445 GCA_024611175.1 Megaceryle torquata | reverse complement strand
CTTCTCCCAAATTACTAATGATAAAACAAGAGGAAATGGCCTCAAGTTGCATCAGGGGAGGTTTAGATTGGATATTACGAAGAAAATCTTCACTGAGAGAGTGGTGAGGCACTGGAACAGGCTGCCCAGGGGGGTATTCAAAAATACTTCTCCCTGGAGGTATTTAAAAAAACGAGTAGATGTAGCACATGAGGCTATGGTCTAATGGATAGACAGATGTTAGGATGAAGGTTGGACTTGATGACCCTAGAGGTCCTTTCCAACCCTTATGATTCTATGATTCTTCAGAGGTACAATGTGAGAGTGTCAGCTGACTTGCCAAAGCTAAAAACAAGTAGCGGTGCTCGTGAATGGTTGAGGTTGGAAGGTACCTCTGGAGATTGTTTGCTCAGAGCAGGGTCAACTAGAAGAGATTGCTCTAGAACTGTATACCACTGGGTTTTTAATATCTTCATGGATGGAGAGAGTCTCCACCTTCTCTGGGACACCTGTTACGGTGTTCAGTCACCCCTGCAATAAGGAAAGGGGGTTTGTGTTTGGAAGGAATTTCTTGTATTTCAGTTTGTGCCCAAACAACCTCATCATTTCAAAGGTATGGATGGGTATTGAGTGACTGGGTGAATGGGTTACCTGGACTGGCCATGTAACTGGTTATTAAGGACCTGTAGAGCCACAGGCACCTGTCATACAAACAAAAGCACAACCATGACTTAATGTGGGGTGCCTGCAGTTAATTTGTAAGAGGTATTTCTGATAATATGAGAAAGAAGAGCCTGTGGGATCCTTGGGAAAGCAAATGAAATGACAAGACTGCCAGAGCAGTTTATTCAGCTGAGAGTTCTTTGAAGTCAACCTTTGAGGCCTGCAAGAAAAGATGATGCAGAGAGTACTCTGGGGGACACATTAATCATTTTAGTAGGTCAGATCTGACTGTGTGGCTTGCAATTTTTTGCTTCTTTTTTTTTTACAAAGTTAACACTTTCTTAAAGATACAAACAGTGGTTTGGGGTTTTTTCCTCCTTAAATAAAGTTAAGTGGAGCATTAGGCCAGGATAAGAAGCACCAGCATGACACCCTCATTTTTTCTCAGTTGATGATTTTGAGTGTGAATGGTGAGGCTTCTCAGGACAGCCATGTTTCTTGCTTGACCTGTGACAAAAGCTTTCTGCGGATGTCCTAAGGAAACATAGAGAAAGCAGCCACCAGTTGTAGAGGACCTATCTCCTCTTTCTAGGAATGGCAATGAAATAAATGTTATTGCTAAGCCTACATTTCAGTGTAGTAACATTGTACTCTTGGCTCCAGGCCTTTTCCTAGGAGGGTTATTTCCTAGCCTCCAGTCTTCTTATTTCCCTACTCTTTCTGCCCTGTTTTGGTTTTTTTGGTTTTTTTTTTGCTTTGGGTTGAGGCTCCCATCTGTACATATCCTCTTATCTTAACCTGTCTCCTCCAAGATCTCGGTGACTCCTGCATCTCCCCCACCTCTAGTCCTGGCATTTTACCTGTGCCCAGTCCCACAGACATCTTCTGGGAGAATTATGGATTAAAGTCCCACGATAATTTCTTAAGATGTCAGTAGGAGTTTCACCATGTTGTAATTGCTATAATTTGAAAATTTCTGAAAGAATTTGCAGTAAGCCAAATTAAAAGACAAACAGCCAACCAACCAATAAAAAAAAAGTCTCTAGGCTTGATGGCAGCTACAGTAGGAACATTTGGATGGGAGTATGGGGGTTTGCACATTAGCAAAAGGCATTTTTCATGGTATGCTACTGAGACAACCTCTTTTTAGTCATCCAGCTGTTTTCAGAGAGCAGCCATCACAGGTGGAGATGCTGCGCCTGCTTTTGGCATATTTAAAGCACCTGGGATCTGCAAACTGTCTGATATAAAGCAGTCTTTGTGATGGCCTGTAGAGTAGATATTTGCATAGATTAGAAATATAAATCTGCCTTTTATTTTCTGCAAACTCCCCAGAGGAGAGGAATCCTTTCAACCATTTTTTTTTTTTAAACATAAGTCTTTGTACAGTGTCTAAAGTAAACAAGCTTGCTTTCACTGTGCTCTTGTTCCAAAAACAGAGAACCCACACACTCTTGTGGCTTTCTGAAGATGTGGGTGGGATGCTGCTTTCTGCACAAGTATCAGACAATCCATGGCCTTTCCCCCCACCCTATTTCTAACAGAAAGCTGAAGTTATGTTTTGCTCCCCACAGTATCTCTACCTTTACATGTGATACTGCTGTGCTTCCTCTGAAGGAATGAAGGTGTGCTTTGGTCTGGTTTTCTTTTTCTTTCTTTCTTGAAGAAGTGTTCAGCGTCTTACTGTGTGCTCTGTACCCAGTAATATCCAATAGCATTTGTGGTGTTGCAGTTTGGGGCATAATCCTGTGAAACAAGAGCAGTCACTGATGGGGCTGCATCCCAATGGTGCTGTGTATGTTAGGTCTCGGATTCACGACTGTGCAGCTGGGTAAGGGAGGGATGTATTCCAGCATCTGCACTGGGCTTCACTAGACTTTTGCCCCAAGTTCAGCTGTCAGCTCTACATTTTCCCTAAAGAATGTGCTGTACAGCTTTCCCGTGAAAGAAAACACAGTGTGTTTGGAATGGGATGGCTGCACCTGCAAAATGTAGGAATCAGTGTATTTGCAGGTGGAAAATTAGAGCCTGTGGCTGCCAGACCTCTTTTCTGGAGGGCCTGTGAAAAATCAGCCTCAAGCTTACCCTCCTTTAACCAAGTGAACATTTACTTCCTCTGATGTTTTTCTGCTTTACCCTTCACCATTTTTTGTAGCTGTTTTGTTTTTTGTTTTTTTCTGTTTGTCTATTAAGGAAATATTTCTTCTTCACAATTCTCTGCCTTTTCTTGTATTTTTCCTAAAGTATTATGTGAAGAAGTTTTAAACAGTCATTCTTCTAAACCATACAGAGCTACAGACTCTTAGGACTGTATGATTTTTTTTTTTTTAAATCATGTGAGGATAAAGTAGAGGGGAAAAAGTAGTGTTTGACTGCTTCATATTTGCAGGGGAAAGCGTTCTAGAAATTGTACCTTTTTTTTTTTTTTTAAATACTGGACATTTTTTCCCCTTCCCCTCAAAAAAGTCTTTCTTAAAGTCTCACCTACTTGAGCTTATCTTTGCTTTTAGTCTGCTGTGCTTTTCTTTTTTTGAACAAGCTGAAGTTTCACATCATCCTGAGTTTCTAGCTTTTAGTACAAGTACAATAAGCTGGAGTTTTGTACCAGTTACTGCTGTCTTTACATGGTGCTTTTAATTGCTGTGCTAAAGGCTGGATATCACATATCCTTCTGTTCCAGCCTGGTTTTGTGACAGGCTCAATGATGTGGATCTCTTGGCTGTTAAGGTTGTAAGGTACATGAGGCTGCTTTGCTTTTCATGCTTGGTCACATCTGCAGCTTGTGGCTGTCTGAAAAGTCTCTGTGCACTCATGGTAGTTGATTTGAACACTGTGGTGACTTCATTGTCCATTCATACAGCACAGCATGTCAGAAAAAACAGCACGACCTGTACCATCTGATTTATTCAGGACAGCCTTGACCGTGCTTGCTTGCAGTGATGGGCTGTGACAGGTTGTGTGGCCGTGCTTGTTAATACACCTCTGGTAGACCCATAGGTGTTTTTATAATGCAAACCATTCTTAAATTCATCAATGCTTTTTTTTTTTTTAATGTTATTTTATTTTTTTCTATGAAAGTACAGAGAAATATGGAGGCTGGGAAGAGGAGAGAATTGTACAGTGAAGTTGGATAGGTTGGCAAATGTGAAATGAATGATATACGCCTAGTAGGAAGGTGGAGTATTCAAAAACCAGAATGCCAGAGTTTGGTCTCTCACAGCTGGGATTTAAGTCGGGATTTAACCATTCAGTATTACTGGTGTAACTGCGTGAAAAAATGTTTGCTTTTCAGGCACTACAAGCCTTACTGCCCTGTAAAAATTTGTCTCTTGACAAGAACCTTCATCACTTCATGTTTACAGTGTACTTCCCAGCACGTGTTTTAAGAGCAAGCGTGCCTTCTTGGAACGGTGGTATCCAGGAGCAGGTTATGTAGCTTGCAGAGAAATGAACACAATCAGTTTCTTATTGCCCTCTTTTCTGGGAAATATAACTATGGTGCATGTGCCGATCAGCTGTGCTGTGCTTATGGAGCAGATCTGCTCCCACTGTGCAGGAAACACCATGTCACACAGCCCTCTCTTGGCACTAGAACGAGCATGTGACTGGCCTAACTGGAAAGATGATGCATCTCTGCACTAAGCAGCAAGACTCTTCTCTTCAACACAAATATGGTATTGATGATCCGAAAAGTCCTTTGTTTTGAGCTATTTCCTGTAAAAAAGTGTCTGTCATTTCTCTTTGTGTCTTATATTTGGGATGGATCCTTGCGTAGCATAAACCAGTGTGGCTCCTTTCTCATAATGCAATATTTCTAACTTTATAATTATATATATTTTAAATATATCTCTTTCTGTTCTATAGGGAACCACAGGTCAATGGACTGTAATTTTAAATGATTCACATGAATTAAGACAATCACTGCCATACATGGAAGTCATATCAAATGAATAAAAAAGGACAGAATGTTCTGTCAGAACAGTAGACCTTAGAATGGGAGAAAAAATCATGCCGTGAATCCTGTCAAACCTTTTGTTCTCACCTAAATGTTTTGGAGAATCAAATTACTGGATGATTTTTACAGGGGAATGGTGGTGAACAACTGTGAAGTGGCACGAGGTGCCACCTGACCCATAAGTACCTTTTTTTTAACGGAATAACTAATATGCAGTGCTGAAAGCTTCCTTTCCAGTCCCTCTGGGCACCTGTAGGTAGGTGCTGCATTGTGCAACACAGTGAAAGAAGAGTTAGGACAAGTACCCATGTAAATATCATATTTCTGAGAATATTCATGAGACATTGCATGGGGCCTCCAAGAGGATGCAGGAAGAGCTCTGGAGCCAAAATTTTATAAGTCAATGAGAGGCAAAGAAATTTCTGCTAGAACAGAATCTTATTTTGGTTTAGACTGTGGTTGCTAGTCTGCCTGACCCTCCTGGTCGCCATCCTGATCAGGGTCCTGGTGCTGATCTGTCTCATGACTGGAACTGTACCATGTCTCCCAAGGCTGGGATAAAGGCAAGCTCTGGGATTCATTCCTAGGTGGATGTAGTCGTGAACCCTCAGGGTGTCCTGAGTCCCCAAGGATCCCAGCTCTCTTCTGTTGGACAAGACTGTGGATGGGTCCTGAAGTAACTTGATAATGTCAGTGTTTTTGTTTTGGTTTGGGTTGTTGTTTTGGTTTTAGTTTTGTGTTTTCTTTTTTTTTCTTTTTTTTTTTTTTTTTCTTACAGTGCTAGGAGTTTGGGGCTAAACAGCAGCTCTCTCAGATGCCCCAGCTACTGTCTAGGAGCTCACGTAGCCCAGGCAGAGGAGCAGCTCTGGAACTGCTTGCAAGCTGGATGAGTCTTAAGAGCCCTGGGTGGCCACCCAGGCTTAGGCAGTCTGGGGTATTTGCATTTTGGTGCTCCTTTGATGGTTTTATTGTTTTGTTTTAATTATTAGACTTTTTTTAATATTAGTGGCTACTGCAGCATAAAAAGCACACGTTAGGCTTGTAGCCTGCCTTGGTGTAAACAAGATGATACTTAATTAGCTTTCATGTTGTTTTTAGAGGACAGCAAAAACAAATAATGTGCAGTATTTGCTTGGGTTGTCTTGTGTTCATATTATTGCAGTGTATGTGTTGTTTTGCTTTCCAGTAATATTCTTAGGTTGGTTCTTTCTTTTTAGTGGATGTTTAAACTTTGACTTAAAAATAAGAAGTCCTTCAAGGCAGCCCTAAGATTCAATATTAATTCCCTGTTTATAAAATAATTTGCTGAGGAGGGCAAAGCCTTCTCCCAGCTGACTTTCTTTAGTGAATGAGGAGCTTGTTCTCTGTGTGTTCGTTATTGAAAGCTGAGCTTTTTGTGCCAGATATTTTAAGAAACTGTTGATGCTTAGATCTAATCTATTGCATTATACTGTGCTTTTAGACCAGAAAGTGAATGTGTTTTCATGTGTGTGGCTGGGCAGTACATATGTAGCAATTCTAAAAAGTAGTGTTGCATAACAATAAATACAGTGTTGAATATTTCAGCCTACATTCTTGCTTTAGTGTATTTTAAAGGCAGTGGTTGTGATGGTTAGCAATGTTGTAGTAGGAATGTCTTGGTGTTAGGCAGTATCACATTTACATCTGATCATGAGGAAATAATACTTAGTGTATGTTCTGGGGCTTAGTCACATGTCTTTACATATTAGTCTTCCAAGGGGAACTATTTGTATGTTGAACTTCAGAACTTTTGGAGTACTCTGTACTTTGTTGGGCCCCTTAAAATGGCAGCAAAGGTTACATTTTGAATGTCTAATCTTCTCACGTATGATAAAGATAGACCATTTACACACAGTGCTGGAGCTTCCTCTCTGGTCTTAGATAGACTGGCTTGAATCCTTCTGTGCCAGTCATGCTAGTGGAGGCATTTGCACTTGGGAAAATGACTTCATAGCTTCCTTTCCAGTCCCCCTGGGCACCTGTGCTGTTGGAGACACTTGCTGAACCCTTACATTGGTTGGGTGGCCTGAGCTTGCACTGAATGCTGAGCAGCTCTTGCTGACCCCTGCTGGGAAGTGAGGAATGTGGATGGGTTTTGCCATAGCTGGGAAACAGAAATTATTCTTTTTTATTTTTGTCTTTTTAATTCTGCACCTGGGTAGAATGATGTAATAATTGCATTGTCCATTCTTGTGATTTTTATTGAGAGTGCTAGGATTTTCCTTACATTTTGCAGCTCTTGAAATCAGGTGATGGTATGAATTTCAGTCTGGGATTTTTTAACATTTTCAAAAGTCAAACTGAATTGTTAACACAGCAAGGAAATAAAGGTATGAGAGGTATGACTCCAAGAACACTATAGCTTTCAAAAACCTGAAGGAAAAAGTGCACCTAGCTTTACCAAATACAGAAATATCATTCTTAAGTAATAGCATGGCTTTAAGAAGGGTTGATTCGTGGCCCATGAAACTTCAGAGGTGACAGTGCATCCATTTCAGAAGTGCAGAGGGAGCCAAATGGATAGAAAATGTAGGTACGTGCAGCAGGGCTAAGAGCATCATCCAGACTCTCTTTGAACGCTGACAGGCTTGGTACAGTGACCACTTCCCTGGGAAGCCTGTTCCAGTGACTGACCAACTTCTCAGCGAAGAACCTTTTTCTATGCCCAATCTGAATTTAGAATCATAGAATAGTTTGGATTGGAAGGGACCTTTAACGGCCATCTAGTCCAATCACTGCAATGAGCAGGGACATATTCAACTAGATCAGGTTGCTCAGAGCCCCATCCAACCTGACCTTGAGTGTTTCCAGGGATGGGGTGTCTACCACTCCTCTGGGCAACCTGTGCCAGTGTTTCATCACCATCACTGTAAAAAATTTCTTGCTTATATCTAGTCTAAACTTACCCTCTTTAAGTTTAAAACCATTACCCCTTGTCCCGTTGCAACAAACCCTGCTGAAACGTTTATCCTCATCCTCCTTAAAAGCCCTTTTTAAGCTCTTCCTCTGATACAGCTTCATTCCATTTCCTCATGTCCTATTCTTGGTCACTGGAGGAAGCAACTGTTTATGATTAGGACACGCTGCAAAACACCGTGTTAAAAATGCATCTTGCATTGTGTAGGACAGTCAGGGATGAATCTCAGTTACAGAGAGAAGAGCTGAAGGTCCATCAGACTGTTTGAACCCGGCACTTAGGAAATTTTATGATCCTTAAAGAGAAGGAAATAAATGAAGCATAAAGCTTCCCCCTCTCAGATTTCCCAGTGCCACACACACATACATCTGCATATTCTTAGTTGTATTGTTAACAGGACCCATTTTGTGGGTGTGGTTGTTTATAGAAAACCAATTGAAAGTTGTTTGTATGATCTGAACATGTTCCCCTCTTGTGTTTGTAGCAGGTTATCTTAGTGCTGAAAAGTGATTTTAAATCTTGCTGCAGTTGGCAGTAGAACAATCTCATGAAATCTGCAACTCTCTTTTAGGCATGAAGTGTAAAGTTGCATCCTCCTTTTTTTTGAACTGCAGACTGTCTTAAGGCAAGAGGATGAGCATATGGGTACCAAGCGTCTGCTTACGCAGCTGAAGGATCTGTCAGGAGTTGTATTAAATAACATGGCATAGCTAGATCTACTCACACTTGAAGACTCTACAAGAAATCTTCAGCTAGGTATTTACTCTCAAGGACTATCAGGCTTAAGATAGGATGTAGAAATACAAAATGGCAAACAAAAAAATGGCCTTGGTTTTATTATAGTTTAGTTTCTAAACAGAAATAATGTTCTATGGGCTTTAATTTCAAGTCTAATGTTTCCTGATGGATGTGAGCACACTGCTGTCACTATGGGTTCCCTGCCACCTTCCCTGCCTTCTCTATGAAGCAAAGACTGAGCTTTGCTTGGGAGGTTTCTGTAAACTTAGTGAAGAAACTTCTGCTGTTGTGGCTCTTGGAATGACTCTCAACAGGATCAGTTCTGATGGACCTCGTTCCCTGAAGGTTTTTGGTGCATTATCATCTTAAACCACACAGACACAACCAAAATCAAGTAGAGGGATTTTTTCCTTTCCTGTAAGGCAGGATTACTCCTTTCATTTAGACTTCATGATGCTCTTCATTGCATGAAAAGAAATGATAATTTGAACTAAATTAACTTTCACTAATTTGGGGAATTAAGTAAAATTTTTTTTTTTTTTTTTTTTTTTTTTTTTTTTTTTTTTTTGGTGCACATATGACAAGAGTAAACTTCTTTAAAGTTAAGATAGCTTTTTAAAAATTAGTTTTCTCTTTGCTTCATTTACTACTAGCATCAGGAAGAGCACTGAGAAGAGAGTACAGTAGTTAATGGCGTTTTCCTGTACCTTCAAAAAAATGAAACAGCAGCAGAGGCAGGAGAACCGTAGTTCCCTGGCTTTGCTACGCAGCAGTTGCAACATTTGAAAAATTTGTAAGCACAATATTGTTTTCAGATGGGTATGCTACTATGTGCTGGAAAACTGGCAGCGTTTCAGTGCATCTGTTACATTGTCTTTTCAGTGTTTCCAGTGGTCTGAAACTGCATCAAAGAGCTTGATTCTGAGCTGTTAGGTGGTGTTAGTCATGTCTCCCACTGGATTGGCCACAGGTAAGAATATTTAGGGTCTGGAAGCACTTGGTAAGTGGATGCGGTTCAGGTTTGTGGGTGTGTTTTTACATTACATTGGTATAAATGTTGTATACACAGGCATCTCTCTGAACTGGTAGGTTGCACAGAGCAGAGGACTTGGTTTGTAGCAGCACGGAAGACATGCAACAGGTCATTTGTTAGCCTAAAAATAGCCCATATTTTAATTTCTGTGAAAATAAACATGACTATGAAGTTCTAGTATCAAACAAGTGGCATGCTGGTACTAGAACTGTTTCCTTTTACTTCCTTAATTGAGGAGAAGAAAAAGAAAATAAACTCTTGTTGCTCATAAATTAGGAAGAACATTTGCGTAAAATGAGACCGCTTCAAAGTAAAGGCCAAATGATGCTTGGTTACTTATGAACAAGGAACAACTTATGATCCACTTAACTTGCGATTGCCTTACCAAGGCTCTGCCCAATTTTTCAGAGGTTGGTTCTGATCTGCTGCTGTAGGATCTTAATAAGAAAAGCTTTTTTAGGAAAAGGCATTATGAATGTTTATGAATCTATTTGTCAAATTTTTAGGGAGAAGAAAGGAGCAAGTTATTTCAGCAAATATCTATTTATAATTTCTCATTTGTGGCTAACAGAAATTTGAGAGTTTTTCTAAAAATTACAAAATAGATAATGTCCGCTCTCCTTCTTCTATGAAATTTTAGTGTAATAGATACAGAGATGATTACTGTCATGGAGTGATTTTGCTTTCCCTAGGGGGGAAAAAAAAAAAAAAAATTCTCTTCAATTTTTTAGTTTACGGGCAAAAGGTTAAGAAAAGTGGAAAAATGGAAAACACTTGTTATCCCTATCTGCTTGAGTGACAGAAGTGCCCATCAGCCTTTCCTTTATGCATCTCCTCAAAAGATTAAAAGGATCACTCCTCTTCTAATCTATCAACTGTGCCACTCACTGCCTTTGTCACTTAGCCTATTGCAAGGTGCTTGACTGCCTATTTTTCCCCTTAAGGTTTAATGGCAGAACAAGGTTGCTCATTCACTAAGGAGCACTGTGTGCTCAGTGAATGTTATGGTGTACCTCACAGATTGGTATGTTGCTTCTGACTTGTATCCTGGTGTGGTTTAAGGCACTGTTTTTGACAGATGAGTATGTTACCTAGACTGAGACCAGTATTCTCCTCTTTATCTTCCCATATGAACCAGTAGCAGTGACTAGCAGTTTCTCCTGGGGGAAATGCAGGCTGCTATGGGATATGCTACTTAATGTCTTAATGACACAGACCAGTGCTGCCTCAGTCATGTAGCTTCTCCTTATGAAGCCTCAGGAGTGAAGATTGCTCTAGGTTTGCTGTGTAACCAGTGAGAAGAAATGGGCATTTCCACAGCGTGATTCAGGATTCCTCTGTTGTGCATCACTTTCTGCAGGTGATTAATTTTCTCTTTTTTTCTACTACAATGTTTAGAAAGAGGAACTGCAGCTCACTGATCTTCGATTTAGAAGTCCCAAACAGATGCCTGAAATTTGGCTACAACATCAGAAAGAGGGTCAAGCCAGTAGCAGCAACCTGTGAGCAAACAGACTTGTGCTTTTTGATTGGGATTTCTAACTGCTCTCTAAATTTTGAAAATCAAATAGACAGTGGAAATCTTGGTTACAGTAACACTGACAGCCTTTAAATTTATTGACTTCTGATGGTTGTACTGCAGGCCAGAGTAAACTTTTCCCTTCACTTATATCTGAGACACAAACCATGAAAACTAGTTCTAATCATATCCTTTATATAAATACCTTTAATATATTTTGCCTTGCTATCAGGGTATGAAGCTAAAGGAGCTGCAATGGGATGCCAGTACAATCCTGAAGTCTCTGAATGTGTTTAAAAGAGGCATTTGTGTGGAAGGCCTTATGCAGCTGAAAATCTCAACAAGAATTTGGCAGAAATCTCAGTGTTGGAAGATGGTAGATTCCTGTGCAGTGAGGTGTTTACTGGTTCACTGTTTTATCTTTGGCAGCTGTTTTTGCACTTGATATCTTCAGCTGGTTTTGAAGGTTTTACAAAGAATATTTATTTCATGAAATGGATCAACTTTATCCACCCAACAGGGCACTGATTCACATATTTCTCTGGCAACATCCTGTTGTTATCAAAGCTGTGTTCACTTCTGCAGGGTTGTGTTCACGGGGATGTTAGAACTTCCTGGGCTGTGGTTTTATTGCATGATTTACTGATGCATGGGGTGACTGTTTTCAATGGTTCCTGTGAAAACACTAGGATCACCAAGTTCTTTGGGAGGTAGAAACAACCTGGTTTCTGCTGGCAGTGAGTGCTAATGTGGGTGCTCCAAACAGTCTCTTCACAGGAATATGAGCTATTGTACTGAGGGCATAGAGAGAGATGGCAGCTTCATTGTGTCACCTTTCAAGACGTGTTTTCTTACTACCAGGGCAGATTAGTGTAAAAGGCAGTAGTGAATAGACTGGATTTTAACTACCTACAAAGGTAAAATTCCAATAAATCAATAGATCTTCCTTGGGCTTTGATTATGTGAGGTTGTGATGCTACCTAAAGGTTTTTCTGATAGGTTTTTGTGCCTTTGTTTTTTAAGACTTCCATAAATTCACAAATAAGGTTTCACTGCAGGCTACTGGAGCTTTATTTTTTTTTCTTTTAAAGTTCATGTTATATGTGCATTCTCTGTGTTTGAATGTGTTCACTTGCTCTTTGATTAAAGTAACACCTGAATATGCTTGTGTGCTGCTCATCATCCACAAATTATTTTGTGATGTGCTTCTGGATGTTTCCATACACATACCGGTTGTTCACTGGTATATGCCTTCACTCTGTTCAGCTTTTGCATCAGTGCACAGCAGCATATTCAACCAGAAAAGGCTGGTGGACTTATGTCCATTTAGAGCCCTACTGGAGGAGAATATTTGAATTATATATTGAAAAAAGACTATGGTGTCTATACAATATGTTTTATTACTCCAACTGGCAGAATGGGAGGGCAGGGAGCATGGGGCAATCAGGACTCTTCACGTTTGTTTTTTGTCCAAAAAATAGTTTAGAGTTATGCCTGTATTTAGTCCAATTTTTAAAAAGAGTTATCTATTTATTTCCAGTGCTGCAGAGTTGCTGCGAGCCTGAGTTTACATATGTTCTAGTTAACTCACCACATTTTTTTAGCATGATCTTCTAACCTGCTTGGCCATTAACCTGGCTGGCTACCAGGAGAATTTTCAAACTGTTGACTCATATTGCTTCCATATGTAACTTAAACCAGCTTTTCCCACAGTGGAGACAGCTTGAAGGTTAGCTGCGTTTTCTTTTCAGGTCAAGGAACAGCATATTTTGAACTGAGTCAACACATATAAGTAAAGGAAGTAAATCTAAGCTATTATTAACTTTTTGGGGTCTAAACTCATTTTTGCTGAAATCTTTCCTGGTTCCAAATCAGGAAGGACCAACAGGGCTTTTTTATGCTTCTCTTTTCCATGAGGTTTAGTAGTCTTCAACATATATAATAACCCTTGTTTATCTTTTCACTTTTGCATCTTTGTGAAGATGGATCTTCACAGCTGCCATTACTTTATACCATCCAAGGATTTGGGGTCAGGAATTGCAATTTGTGCATGGGACTTGATGTTTTAAGGATGTGACTAATTAAGTGGGAAGTGATGCATAGGTTGCACGCTGTGTCATATTATTGAGCACCTATATATATAGGTGGACCTTATATGTGGTTGGAGCCCATATTTTGTGTCATGCAGCAAAGGAGGGATGATGGCAAGTAGAACTGCTCTGCAAAGCGGTACAGGGGGGTACTCTGTCTGGCTGATTTTGCTGTCAAGCCAGATGGTGGCTTTGCATGCAAAAGCCTTTGCAACTCAGAGTCCTACACCAGAGGAATAGCTGCCTCTGAGACACACAGCCCCCAGTGAGGAGAGAGTCCTGAGACCCTATATGGAAACAAGAGAGACTACATTCTGTTGATTCCTACATTTAGTAGGAAGATGAAGGTGGAGGCAGCGATTGTACGAGACTTTGTGGGTTTGCACTCAAAAAAGCCAACCCCTTTCCAAGTACTGATTTTTTTTTTTTCTTACAGGCTAGAGAAAGAACAAACAAACAGCAAAACACACAAACAAAACACAAAAACAAAAGCTGAAGGAATTTTAGCAAGAGGTTTTTTTTTTTTCCTCATAGGCTTTGATATCCATTTGGCCTGTGGACCTGATGAAGAGGCAATCTGGGTTTAGTTCATGTTACCAACATTATGGGAAGCTGCATACTTTTTCAGGCCCCTGTTTTCAAACTGTGATTTATTTATTTATTTATTTATTTTCCTTGGTGATAAGGTAGGAGAATGAAGATACTGATCTTCCTTTACAGCATTTAAAATCTGTGTATGAAAAGCAGTATGTGTCATTGCTGCAATTCACCTGCCTCGCACAATTCTTTTTTTTTTTTAACGATCAAAAAATAAAGTGAAGCTAGTAAGAAAAAATAGTCTCCTGTATTTTCACCTTTGGATCTCTGTAGCCAAATGCAAATGTTTTGCTCAGTTCAGGAGACATGAATGCATAGTTGAGCGTGTATTTAAGGTTAACTATGCGAGTAGTCTGAAGTCAATAGAACTGCCATGTTGAACAATAACACTTTTAGCATGTGCTTAAAACCCAAACCAGATGGATACATGGCTTTTTTTCGAAGACCTGTAGTTAACAAACTCTTCTCTCCCAGATGTTTTATTCTAATGTTTTTGTGTAATATTTATGCCTGCCTTGAATGCTCCGTTTCAGCTGAAAATGTAAAAATACAGACATCTTCACATTTTATCATTATTTTGCTTTGCTTTTGCAGTCCCACCTCAGCCTTTATAAGAATAAATACTATGGGGTGAGGTCACCAGGGCCTGGCTTTGCTGGGCTCCAGCTTGCAGAGACCAAATGTTGCCTTTGCTGAGAGGGAGGGCTCAGAAAACAAGAGAATATGGCTTCCACGGTTTGGGGGTTTTGTTGTTTTTTTTTTTTTTTACTTTCAAAGGCATGTTGGCGTTTTGTGCTGTATAATTCTTTAGGTATTTGGATTAACTCTGATAAAATTATAGGTGGTTGTAAGAGCGTTTATTGTGCTTATAAATTGTAGTGGGGCTCCCTGTAATTTGTTATAATTAATTCAAGAGTTCAGGGGCAGAAAATCGGGATCAGGTTGTGGCATGCCTTCCTTTCTTGCTAAAGCATGCCATTACTGGCCTTTTTATTTCAGGTTTAATTTTATGTTTGTGGGTTTATTTGGAGTATCCAAAAAATATAATACACTCTTAACAAAAAGTAGTAGTACAGAGGATGGGCCTGTTGCAGCTGGGGATGAGAGGTTCCTTTTTAAATATAGAGATACTGGTGGATACCAGTATCCAGCATCTGCTGGTGAAGCCTCTCACGGAAGGAATGTGTGTTTTGGAAGGCTCGTGTCATGTCTGAGAGCCGCAGCAAGGCCTGGGTGCGTGCCTGTGCTTGTAGCCTGTCAGAAATGGCAGGCGAAGAAAACCACTGGCAGAGCACTTCTTTGCAGTCTAAGCTCAGTCTTTTGCTGCCAACAAGAATTGTTCAGTGTGATGCTGTTATCTCAGGTCTAACTGCTAAGGGTTTCACTAGCCATCTGTTTAATGCTGGACACCAAAGAGCCACAGCACTTTGATACCAGGCTATACTGGAAGCAGCTGCTTATATGTGAGAGGTTACAAAGTGTGTGTTACCTTCCTAAACAGTCCCCTGTCTGCAATACATATAGTCTTTTCTTTTTTGAATGCTCAGTTTTGCTGCAGAAATTTGACTTCATCTAGTGTTGCTACTAGAATGCACATACTTTTCATTTGTGTTTGAAATCTTCTGCTGGCTATGTAAAGAATTAGTGGAGTTGGAGAGCTGAAATTTTAATAGACTGACTTTCAGGGAACACATGCAAACCTTTCAGTAGTAAACTAATGAAATAGAAGCAGTAAACAACAACTAAGCAGTGCAAAATTCTGAACTGACTGTTTTTAGATGTGCATCCTTAGGTTTGTATCCTTATCCAGGAGTTGAGTCTGTAGCTACAGGAAGACACTGGCCTTTAGTAGGAACCTTAGTGTGCCTGTTGCAGCTCATAAAGACAGCCAGCCATTGAGGCTGCATATTATTTGTCCTTATGCTCACAAGTTGTATATCAAAACAAATGGAAAGTGACTGTCGTTGTGAAATAAGCCTGGTTTAGCCAAATCCCTTTTCTCCCCGTTGGCTATAAACTGTTGCTTTAAAAGAGAGGGTGAGTGGTATGGAAGTAGGTGATATGAACTGTGTTTTGATCTGTCCTTTTTCTGGCCTACATGTGAAAATGATGCTAACCCAGCATTGTTCTGTCTCATTAGGAAGGGGAAAAAGGGTGACACAAATCTTTCCATGTATTTAATTTATTTTAGTTTTAGTTTCAGTCATGTTTTCCATCCAGCTGCTGGAGGAAACCAGGATGTAGACAGTTGGATGGTGCTTTTGAACAACCTTATTTCTCAGTTACCTGAAGCTAACCTTGACCTGCTTTATAAGGTTGTTATGATCAAGGAGTTGCTAACTTAGAAACTCTTTATGATTGTATTTTTACTATTGGAGTTGGCAGTTAGAGCTTCTGAAGGAATTTCCTTCTGTATTTGTGACCAAGAGTCTTTCAACTCCTTCCTTTTTTTTTTTTTTTTTTTTTTTTTTTTTTTTTTTTTTTCCCCTTGCAAGTCTGCTGATCTTTCCAAAGGTCTGTGACAGGGTGTGGTAGACTTGTTTTCAATGATACCCTTCCAAAAATATTACCCTTTAGTAGTGGAAGTACAGCTGTTGCTTTTTATATTCTACCACAAATCCCGGATAAATGGCTATTGTCTGTTACTGCGTAACACCAGACTTTCACAGGGAGAGAAGTTGATGAAATTCCAGAGGAGTGAGCTGGAGATGTTCTGTTTATCAACACCATCTAAGTTTTTTCACAATGGTGAAGACAAGGCCTTAGCACTGTGCTGCTGACAATGACATCATCAATGTATCTACCTCTTCTTTTAAAGTACCTTTAGATTAAGATGTGCTGATTGAATCCTTGCATCTAAAATGTGTTTCAGCATGCTCAAATCCAGAAATCGTAACACCACCTTTGCCAATATACTGAACATTGTGTCTTAAAAGTCCAGTCTTGCCCGCCTGCCTCCCTTTCTTGCCATATAAAATCCAGTCCAAGTTTGCAGTCAGTTTTGTTGCAGTATATTGAGTGATGAACGTGAAATAAGCAGCATCCAGTAAGTGGTACTCTGGATTGAGACTTGGGAACAAAATCGAGATCTCCCAAATCTGCCTTGTTTTCCTGCCCAAGTTTACACAAGAAACTTCACAAGCCATGTGCGTCAGATACTCTGTAAAATTGGGCTAATGATCATTGGTACTATTTAAAGCAAGTTTTACTCAGAAAAGCCATCAGTAAAACTTAAGAATTATTGTGATTGTCTCAAGTATGTAATAAATAAAAATAACCTCTTGGTCATTATTGGTTAATTCCTTTGCCCATTGAATACCTGAGTCATTTGCTCATCTAACTCAAAGGCTGAAAAAAAATGAAAGACCCTATGTTTAAAATAAAAAATGGGTTTATCTTTAAAATATAGTGTATAAATATCTGTGAAATACTGTTGCTGAGTAGTATCAAAGTCAAGATCATGACAGATTTTAAGGTGTGAGATGAACAATAGACACATCAATATCAAAGCTACTGCTTAAAATAATTCCGGTAAATGATTCTCTGTGCTGGAGAAACTGTTTCCCCTGTGGGCAGATTATTGCCTCAGTGTACATTGCAGCATCTCTGCTTAGAACTACATTACCATACTAAGGTAAACGCAAATGAGCTGAGTCGGACTGTTGTGTGATTCAATGAGATTTTTATTGTGTTCCTAATTTTAGAAGATCATTGTACTCTAATTGGCTTTTTTTTTTTTTTTTTAAGTTGGAAAAGAGCTGAAGGTCTTGAGCTTAACCACTTGTGGGTCAATCTGTTTCTCCTTTGAGTCTTAAAGACTTCTTATTTTGGAGATAGGAAATAGTAAAGCAGTTCTGTTTTCCTCCAGAGAAGAAATTAAACAACACAGCTATGCAGTTATCCAATAGATAGGCTTGATGACAAAAAGGTACCTAATGAGTTATAAAAAAAGTCAGTTGTGCCAGTAATTGCATCATTTGAAATAATTTTAAAGGAATTGCACCTCTTGGGTAACATGTTTTGTAGTGCTTTGTGCATTTTCAAATGCACTCAAGGTAAATATTTATTGGTATTGAAACTGTAATGTATTTATTCATGCTGGTTTGAAATTTCCAGAAAGAACACACTAACTGATTAATAAAAAAATTTAATTTTTTTAAGTGTTTCCTGCTGTACTAGAGATAATGTGTATATTGCAAACCCTTCCTGTGCATGATGTACAGAGAAGGAAAGTAAAACCAGGGTAAAATCCACACTGGTCACAGTACAGCATTCCAACAGTATTATCTTGCTCATGTCATCATCTTGTATAAAAGTATAGATCTATGTATTTGCATGAAATTATATGTTTAGACTGTAAATCCTTAGGGCAATAAGCATTTTTTGTTTTGTTGTTCTACACTGCCTAGCAGACTTCAATGCTGCTTGATTGCTAAGGCTATTGGGTCTGATAATACTGAGTAATTATTAATGAAGGATTTGCTTTGTGGGTCTTTGTGGAAGTCACTAGTAGGAAAACTGTGAAGATGCAGTGCGCTAGAGCAATTAGTCTGCAAAACTAACCCATGTTCTTTCTTTTGTTAAATCATCCTTTAAGTTCTCTACAGAGATCTCACTTTTCGTGTTGATCAGGCAAGGTTCTGTGTGGCTTTTGGTATCTGAAACATTGTTGAAGAGAATAGATACCAGTAACATTAATTGATCGATTTTCTGCATATATAAAAAGCAACAGACGTTATACATCAGATAAACAGTGGTGATGGAAGGGTACCATTTGTTCAGTGATGCTATACAAACACCCATGTTCTTTTTTGAAGTGATAGGAGACCAAACATGAATCCTGATCTTGGGAGGTCCATACAGAATTATATGGGCAAATGGAGTTCCTCTACATTTACACAGCTGTAGCTGAGTCTGATCTGGGTCTTGCAATTAAATTCTAAACCACTACCCTTATCTCCTGCTTACTAATACTGTTTGGATTTTATTTTGCCTTTTTTTTCCCCCTCTGATGTAGTATGGTTTGCTGAAATGCAAATGTGGATGCTGGAGTTGAGATGTTGTCTCATAGTTGTCCAGTTACAGCTTATTTACTTTAGAAAAAGTGTGTCTTTTTATGCAGTAGATGCAAATATACTTTTAAAGTTTTCTGTGTTGGCTAAATAGAGTTGTGGGAAATGATATCCTTATAATTATGGCTTTGTTCAGACTTGTTGTCCACTCCCATTCCCCTTGGAATTAGCTACAGGCTGGCAAACTCCGGTAGCCTTTATTTTATTGAATACACAAAAGCTCTACTAAAAATGTTTAACCCAAAATGAGGAAAGGAGCTGAGAGAGATTTCAGCTCACTTGGCTATGGTGGTGTGTCTTTTACCCTGCACACTTCTACTATGCCAGAATGACTCATTGATTAAAGCTTTGTAAGTCTTAATTTTTAATTTCTTGCCTTTTTTTATTTAGGGGTACAGATTGCAAGCTTCTCTTTTGTTCAGTTTCATATGCTTTCCCAACTAAACCACCTAATAGGAGGCTTATGAAATGCATGTTTTTATCTGCTCTTCCAGAACAACTTTCCTCAGTGAATCTATAGCTGAATCATTTTAAAAATGTTTGATTTCCCTCAAATTATAGATCAACTTTTGCAACCCATGTGAACAAAGACCAGTCTCAGTTAGCATAGTGACATAATAACAGCATTTCACGTAATTTCAGATGGAGTAGCCTCAAAACCTTGACAGAATATGGGCCAATTTCTCCTCTCCGTTGGCTGGGCAGAGAGCCCGACCACAGTTTTGCAGCACAGCTGAGCCATGAATCTGTGGCTGGTAGAGCTATTAGAGACTTCTAGCAGAGCTTCCTCCAGGGTATGCTCCTCCTCTTCCTTGACAGTGGAATTAGTGACTCCAGTTAGTGCCCTGTGAAAGGAGATGTTCCAGTTTGTTCCTTATGTGGCTACAATGAAAGGAGATGTCAGGGGATGCCTTAGGTGGGTGACCTTTGTCGCTGTTGGTCTCAGGGTAAAGATGAAGCTGGTACAAACCATAGGTTTCTGCCTCTATCTTCTTGAGTTTATTTTGTCACTTCCATTGAAAAAGGTGTTGGAGCCATAGCAGGTGGTTGCTTTTCAGTGCCTTTGCCTGTGAAAGGTGACAGCTTTCTCTATGAGGTTTTTCCTGATGGATACTTTAGTTAATGTCAGAGCTAATTATGTGCTAATTATGTATGTCTTTTAAACTCTTAATTTATGTCAATCTACAATAGATAATAAATCCTAAACTTTATTCTGCTACACTGTTATTAAATGCAATGCTAAACCGTAACACTGTAAAATATTCCTATTAAGATTTTTAAATGTGACCTGTTTCTCACGGTCAGGATGAAACACCTGTAAATTGACATCCCTCTCGTAAAGTGGGTGCTGACTGCTGTCTTAAAACAATTTTTCTCAAGTATTGGCAAATAAAATTGCAACTAAAACTCCACATTGCTGTTTCTTGCTCACCTGCATACTGAATAAAGCAGCTTTATGCCAAGCTCATCTTTACAAGGGTACATATCTTCAGAATTGGGATTTAGTCATTACAAAGAAAGAGAAACAAGTTGATTTGTTTCTTGGACCTAACAAGTGTGAAAGCTGGTGCTGAAACACAGAGCTCCAGCTGAGAAGCTGTATGCTTTTTACACTGCCTCTCTCAATCAAATTTCAAAATCCCCTGAAGTTTTAATCTTCATTAGGCTGTGTGAGAGTCAAATCTAAGCATTTTAAATGAGATTAGATTTTTCCTGTTTGAAAATGTTCTTCTGCCTTTTGTAAGGGAGAGAGGGGAAGAGAAAACCTAAAACTCAGTAACTCAACAATTACCTTTTATGTGCATGTAAAAATCATGAACTCCGAAGGGAACTTCTCAGATGTGAAGGATATGTGCAGGGGCCTTCCCCGAGAGGATTTCTCTGCCCTGCAGTGCATGTAGACTCTAAACACCCTGCTGCCTTGAGAGCAGATTGGTCAGAGCGTTGGTGCTGTCTAGTGGCAAGTTAGTACATCTCACATTGCTGACAGAAGAGTTAACTGAAGAATAATGTAAAATGCTGCATTTGATTAATAAGCCCCAAAGCATGGCTTGGGTTATGCTGGTTTTGAAGCACGTAGGTGATTTCCACCGCCTCCACACAGAATTAAATGGTAAGATTCGTGAGTCTAGTTAAGGCACTGCAGTCTGTGTAACATGGGTGGTGTTACAGCAGCTCTCCTTTCCCATTGGGACTAGGAAGGTGACTTACACTCTGGAACAAGACTAGAACCATTTCTTTGCTATTCCCGAAGGTTCAAAGGCAAGGTCAGATGTGGTGTGCTGGGTGCAGACAAGTCCAGTTATTTTACTAACCCCAGTCTTTATGACCTCTCTTTACTGTCTGCCTTCCA
>JANIJG010010830.1:0-15297 GCA_024611175.1 Megaceryle torquata | reverse complement strand
ACATGGGTGGTGTTACAGCAGCTCTCCTTTCCCATTGGGACTAGGAAGGTGACTTACACTCTGGAACAAGACTAGAAGGTTCAAAGGCAAGGTCAGATGCGGTGTGCTGGGTGCAGACAAGTCCAGTTATTTTACTAACCCCAGTCTTTATGACCTCTCTTTACTGTCTGCCTTCCAGAGGTTGCAGTCTCCGAGACTGGCTGGTGCCCTTGTGTATTATTTCTTTCTAATCCAGTTTATCTCAACTCATTATTTTTGAAATCCGTGTCATTTTAAACAAATGTCTTTGTGTTGAAGGGGGGAGCTGGCATGCAGCTGAAGTGAGCAGTAACCCCATAACCTGGTTCAGCTGCAACCAGACTGGCATGTCTGATCACAGCCTGAGAAACACTTTTGCTGGTTTTGGGGGTTTCTGAACGTGGGTCACCCAGGCACATCAGTTTGCACCAGCAGGTCTAGGGGTTGGGTGCATAAGACTGAGTGCACTCATGGACTGTAGCCACACTGGGTAGAGTTCCTTTGCCTTTGGGCTCAGACATGGTGAGGAGTTGCATGTCAGCTGAGGAGGAGTTGTGTTTCATCTTGGTACAGGGTACGTGTCTCTGCATCAAAAGTTTAAGGTGGTGGATGTGAGATCAGTATATTGTTATAACTCAACTGTGTAACAAAGCTGTCTCCACTGGACTTTAACCTGATATGCTGAAGGAATTGGTACGTATCCCTGGTGCTTTGGTCAGCTCTGCCTTGGGTCTTCCTCCATCAATGGATGGGAACAGTATCTTGTGAAGCTTTTCATGGAAAGCTTCTTGCTTGCCTTAATCCATTGCAAATGTAAGGTGAAATGTGTGAGCTCAATTGCTGTGGTTTAATACTCGCATTGTTTGTCTTGTGATTAGTTACTGCAGATCAGCAGAAGCTGGTTTTGCTTGATTTGTGTGTCTAAGTCATCCTTACAAATAAGAGATAACAATTAAAAAAAACCCCTTTCATATAGGTCATCAATAAAGCTTTATCAGTAGGCCAAAGTATATTGCTGAAATTCTGTTGCTTCGGTCAAAATGGTGACACAGGAGCAAAAACAATAGAAGTGTGAAACAGCCTCTTTTTATATTGGTGATTGCATGGTCTACAGTAACCTCCACAAAACTTATGGAGGAGGTAATTCCAGCAGATGTCATTCTTCTATGTGGTCTAGGGAACACAAATTAAAACTTTTTGTTTTCCTTTTCATCCACCTGGAAGCATTGCACATGTAGGGATCATACTGATTTATTTTAGTAATGTGAAGTAATCTGAAGCCAGATACAGACTGCTGTTTAACAGCCTGACCTCTTTGTGGTGAGTTTTTCTTGCCTTCAACAGTCTTTTGTTCTGTGGAAAATGTACAGACGTAAAGATGTTTTAATTTGTGCTCTTTTTTGTTTGTAGATATCAGTATTACCTACAAGTGAAAAAGGATGTTCTCGATGGCCGATTGCTTTCTTCATTGGAGCAGGGAATTCGACTAGCTGGTTTGGCAGTGCAAGGTAAGATGATGTGACCTGATAGCCCTTTTACACCATTGGCTTTTTTGGTTTCTTCTCTGTGTTGACTGGGCACTAACTAAGGCCTCATATGACTCCTACTCACAACAGCTGGGTTTTCTATTGATTTAAAAGTGCATAGGTGGACTGCCATTGATGAAACAGTCGCACCCTCAGGGAGGAGAGAATGATGGACCACATCACAGTGTTCACCTTTCCTATTTTAAAATTCATGTAAGTGAATCTGAACAAAACTCCAGGTCTTCCAACACCAACCACAGAGTACTTTGCAGTAATGAATTTGCTTCATGTTCTCTGGTTTGAAATGCAATTACATCAAAGAGCATAGTAGCAGCTTTAATTTTACCTTTAATTAAAAACTCATTTTGCTGTATAGTGCTATCTGAAGTATGAAAGAGCACATGATCGTAATTATGTGAGTTATAAATTAATAATAAACTACTTCTTACTGTGTGATTTTTTTTTTTTTTTTTTTTTTTTTTTTTACTCTGAGCCTCCTAAGGATGTCAATAAAAGTGGGATCATGTAATATATATAGGTGGAGGAAGAAGTCCTGTATTTGGAGAAAGTATGTTTTCTTCTGTCCATGGCTGATTATGAGAACCTCAGGTAGAGTTTCAGCAACCATGCTCTGGGCACGTCCTCTGATGTGAGGGAAAGGGAAAGTATATACATAAATAGCAAACATGAAGATCCCATTCTTGAAAATTAAAGGTTCAATGGAGATTAATGCTAATATGATCTTCCATAGTGTAGTAGTAGAAATTCCAGTTTAGTATCTTATTTCTTTGTTCAAAATTGAAGTAAAAAATGCTTCCTGTCAAATTTTGATATGTTATATTCATAAAGGAAAATATATTTATAGGATTCCATACTGAATCTTGAAAATTAAGCAAACTAATTTTTTTCCATTTTGTACGTTAGGGCTAAAGAAATACTGAATATATTTGACAGGTCCTGTTTTTTTTGTGCTTTTTGCTAATTTTGAGAGTGAGTCAGTCTTTGTAAGCAGTTTGAAGGAATGACTTTTATTCTGAATTTTAGACATAATCTGTTATGTTTCAAAGACCATTGCTTCACAATGCTTCACCTAATCTTGTTTGCTTTATTCCTGACCTTGTATTACTCCCTTTGTCCTTTTCATGTAATGCAACCAAAGATGTTTGAAATACTTATTTCTTTTAAACTTACACACTCTATTTCATGTCCATTTTGATTTCTTTCTGTTTATGTTAAAACATAACTCTGAAATGAAAACAAAATGAAACTGCATTTTTGGCATCCTGCAATACATGAAATTGTCTAGAAGCTTTGAAAGAATGTTTAGATAGAATGATTTATGATGGGGATTTCCAACTTCTATAATATGAGAATCTTGTAGATGACGTTTGATCCAGTTCAATTAATATAAAATAAAAACCTCCTGGCAATATATTCTTTTGATATAAGCTGTTGTGTATTTAACACAACATAGTTTAATATAGTTTACCCTTTAGAAAGCATTTTCAAAACTCCATGGTTTCAAGGACATTTAGAAAAGAATCCTCAGCCTGACACGAGTGAATGTGAATATGGAGATGAGTACCTCTTAAAGACATGTAGAAGTAATAGAAAAGCAAGTAGAAAGTTGTGGGCCAGTCAGTTAAAATGGCACTGTGCCTGTACTGTTATATTGGCTGCAGAAGGAGACCTTCCCCTGCTCCCTGCCTCAAACCACGTTCGTTTTTGACATTTTTTTTAATAGAATTGGCTAGTGGATTTTAACCCCCTGGGCTGTAAAATTAAGCATCTTTTGTACAATTGTGTAGAATTGTAGCAGAAGTAGGTTAAATTTTTTTTTTTTTTCCTGGACAGGGTTGGAAATGTTGGAGAAGCAAAAATGTACTCTATTTTTAAAAGAGGCTGAGCAATCCCAGCCTTGTTAGATGGTGGTATTTGTTCATGAAGGCTACAGAAACTCTTGCGCTCCTGATAGTTAAGCATTGGAAATGGTCATAATATTAGGGATCAAAAGAGAGAAATTACCTGTTGACTGTTATTTAATCTCTACTAATAACACTATTATTTTTAGACCTCCATGTTAAAAGGTAAAGTACAAGCAGAAATCTTTGTGCTGGGTTGTGGCTCAAGAGAGAACTCGCCCACTTGAAATTAAGCATCTGTGCAAAGGTTGAATGTGGTCTTAACATGTCTGAAAAGTGCTAAAATGAGTAATTGTGTTGTTTTTTCCCCAGCGGATTTTGGAGACTATAATCAGTTTGAATCTCATGACTTCCTCCGAGAGTATGTCTTGTTTCCTATGGTGAGTTGCTTATCCCCCTCTTTTGTGGTCTTTTATTAATAATTTCTCCATGGTTCAGAGATGTTGATAACAGAATAAAAGCAGCAGTGCTGAATTATTAATACTTGAAATAAATTTTACTCCTCAAAACCTGCAATATACTTGATTATATATACTTGATTATATCTGCATGAATATATGCTATGGGAATTTAGCCCTTTTTTCAGGTCCTGTTAAGCCTCTACTAGGAATAGGTGTCAAAAAAAGTAATGTGCTTCTTTGAATAAAAAAAAAAAAAAAAAAAAAAAAAAAAATTACAGCTATATAAAAAGGTGTATATTGGCAATACTGGAGTATTAATAACATGGCATAACAAGGGGCTACAAAGGCTGCGAGTATAGTAAATGTTGTGTCACAGGACAAATAATGCAGCCTCTCCTCAAGAGAATGTGAATTTACATCAACTGAGTATCAGTCTGAAATGACACAAGTGAGGTCTTCTCAAAATGTTCTGGAGGGACTGTGCTGTAAAGTTGTTTTAAATTTACATTGGAAACTAGCAAATACCTTGAATGTTGAGGGAAGTGTTTTAGATCACTAATGATGTTAGAAACTGGTGACAAATACCAAGCACTTGCAATCCATGACATTAAGACTTTCTGGAAGAATGGATTAGAGGCAAGAAAAAAAAAAACAAACCACAAAACAAACCCAACAAAATACAGCCTGCTGAGGTTAAGGCTGGTTTTATCCTAGATGAACAAGTCTATCAGCCTGAGTCTTGAATGCAAAATTCATAAAATGCAAAAGAAGATTAAATTCTTTCTAACTGGAAAAAAAAAATTTTGGAAGTGGGGTGGGGTTCCCATGCCCTGAGTGTAGCTGCCTAGAAGTTAAGGCAATCTGGTTTTCCTCTGCAATTAGTGGAGTGGTAGAGGGAGAATGATTCATCTCACTGTAATTTGAAGGCTTGAGAAAGGCACTTCAGAAGCATTTATTCCCATTTACTGGCTCTCCTTGTACAGGAACTGCAGTGGATAGTCCATTCTCAAGTCAAAAAAAGTGACACTACTGCACAGTGTCTTGAAGTGAAAGTGTAATTCTGAGATGGTGGACAAGAGTTCAATACTACCTGAAGAAAAGAGTCAGAAAGAAGAAGCATAATTAATGAATTTGCAGAGATCTGAATATGCCTTGTATAGCTAGAATGTGGCTTTGGTATTGCCCTTTCACTAAAAACTTCTGTGTAGCCTGAGTAGTAGAGCAGGATTTCTTTGATAGGCTGCTTTTAATCTGTTGCTGAGTAATTGATGATCTTGTGTATAGTTGTTGGTTTATGAAGCCATGTACAATAACTGAAGTGGGAAATAAGATGGCTGCAAATGTGTTGTTAAGCTGTCACTTTGTAAACCACTAAACTTCTGCAAAGTTCTTTCAGTACACTGATATTCTCTATTCAGAATAAAAAAAAACTAAAATAAAATTAGGGGAGGGTTTAGACCCGAGATGAGCTTTCAAGTGGTTAATTTCTGTGTGGTTCAACAGTTTACTCTTTGGGCCTGTATCCTAGAACCTCCATTTTTTCTGAGTCAGCTGCCTACTGGTGGTGTGGTTGGCTCTTTTGTTTTGCATGTGCTCACTTTGTGGTATCTGGCCTTTCATCCATGCTACTCTTGCTAAGTTTAACAAGATCAGCAAAGTGTCTGCTTCCTACAGTCTTCAGAAGCCTACTCTTAAATCAGCTGCTTCTCTAGACATTTCTTTAACTACTTACTCACCTTTGCCCTTCTGGGAAGGAGTGGATAACATGATAGTAAATATTTCACTGTAAGTTCTGTGACAGTTGCTAAGTGCTGCAGATACAAACTAGTCCTGAAGCAAATGGGAGGATTTGAGTGAATCTTGGGCATAGAAAGAGCCTTCAACGGAACGTTGTTATAAATTCATTAGTGAAGTGAGCTGGTGGATGAGGGAGGGGCAGCTACATTTGTACTGTTTGATCTTGTGAGGCTACAATGTGTGTCAAATGGCATTTCTTCAGCAGTGAAAAGAACAAAGTTATGTACACAGTACACCCCACAGGTGTGTAGCTGTGCATAGGCATGTACCATGCCATTTTTCATTAGCACACTACCACTTTCACATTTTTTTGTGGCAGAAGCAAATATCAGGACGGCCCCATTGAGCCGTGTACAGGCAGTGTATTTAAATACATTACATGCAGCCTTAATGCTTTTTAAAATAAAACTAAGAACTTTGAGGTTTTGCAAGAAAGATTTTCGGTTTCCTTTTTTTTTTTTTTGCCTTGAATTTACGAGCAGACTTCCTTTATTAACTTGCTCCCAATTATTTCAGAATTGTTTCTACTGCACATTATTAAATTTGCAGAAGATACAAATTTCTGCTCAGAAAAGTGTGCAAGCTTGAAGTACATTTTATTGCAAATTTGAAGAAGTAGTGAATTTTTTCCATCCCTCTTAACGTGGGGGAGTACCTGTAGTCTTCAGGACAGAAAATACCCATGACTTAACTTTCCATGATCCCTGCATTGTTTTGGACTGTTTTAAAAGTTGCATATTAATTTTTAGACTTCTAAGTGTTTTTCAAAGACTTATTTGGTCTTACTGAGGAAAAGATCCCTTATCCTGCTCTCTATTCTGCTCTCTGTTTTGGAATACTAAGCATCTTTACTCTCCCCCCAAAAAAGGTTAAAACCAATAAACACTCATGTTCTCTTTGCACATTTTCAGCATCCCATGCTCTGTATTTTCAATGCAGTTGGAGATAGGTTATCTCTCTGTAACTACCTGGAAGAGAGTCAGCAGGAAACAGTCCTGAGACATCTGCTATCATAATGCCTGTCCTGCATCTTGTTGTGTCTTTCTTTGGATGACTAGTTTTCGATGCCACTTCATATTCTTACAGGACTGGACCCAAGATGAAGCTGTCTTGGAAGAGCTGACTCAAAAGGTTGCTCAAGAGCACCGAACTCACAGGTGAGCTTCACGTTACAGTTCAGATTATTTTATGTTGGGGTTTTTTTTCAGTTGTCATTGTCCTCCTAGTACTTCCATTCCTCCCCATGTTTTTCTGGCAGGGGTAATCTAGCCTATTTTCATGTTACTACTATGCTATGTCTTGCTGGATTTTTAATTAGTCTGTTACAAAAGTTTACCTGCCTTTTGTGAAGACAGAATGGACAAGGAACTTAATCCCAAATAAACGAGCGTTTACACCATAAGGTTTAATGAGCAGATGTAACATTACTTGTACTACGTAGGAGACTCCTTTCTCCTCTTAGTTTCATTTAAATCCTAATAATGAAAGCCCCTGTGACTTGATCAAGGAGTGGACCAAGGGTCTGTCCAAGGGTTTTCTCTCATTCAAGAGAGGGGAAAATGCACACTCTCAACGTAATGGAAATTAAAATAACAGGAGTTGGGTTTTAAGTCTCACTGTGGAAAAGATACAGTATGGTGATACTAGTTAATGAGCTGAGTGTATGTATTAGTGCTTCAGTTTAAATACCTTCTTTGTTTGCAGACTACTTTCCTGTCATCTAGGTGTTCTGGTGGTATCAGTATTCAAACCTCTGGAGCACTGTTCTTAGGAAAATGGCAGTGCCTCTACATCCTTGGAAGTAATCTTTTGTATTATACTATGAATTTGCATTTAAAGCTTTATTAAATTAAAGCAATAGGAATATTTTTGTGCAGCACTTCCCATTATACAACAGAAAATGATTGTAAAGGGACAAATACCAATCTCAAGAGTCTAAGGCCATTCTCAGTCTGAGTTTCAAGGCAAGCTTGGGCCTTTGATGGACCAAAGGGTTAGCTTCCAAGCTGGCCATGAACAGGCCTGGTTTTGTTGTTCTCTCTGCCAGGAGCTGCTTGTGTGATCTTGGTTAACTCATAGACTTGAAAGGAAAGATTTTCCTCCCCTGCTGTGCTCTTTAGTGCTATTTCTGCAACACAAAGAACAAATACTTACCCTCACTTCAGCAGGTAGATCACATTCGACTCCTTTCTCTCCCTCCTTCTCCCAAGTATTTGTCTTGTCCCTGTATTTTCTGTTTGTAAGCTGTGGTAAAGAGGAGAAATGGTAATAATGGCCTTCTTTTGGAGCAACCTGCAATCCATCCTGACCTGCTTTTGAGAACTGAAATCTGTCTGAATTCCTGAACTGTGACAGAAGCATGTGTAGACTTGTGTGTAAAAGTTTTCAGCTGGTTTGTTCTCTATTATGAAAGAGAATCTGCTTAACATTTTGATTTAGTGTCTGTATTTTTCAACAGCCAACTTGAAAATGTAGGTCTTCCTGCTGAAATCATTTTAAGAAACATCAGTGTATTTGTATCCTGTTTATGCAAATTAGGACCCATATGGCTCAAATTGGCCATCCAGACTAGACACAGCCTGATGCAATGGCCTGATTTTTTTAATAAAGCCTGGAAAACATTTGATGTGTGCAGAAGAAACTGAGTAATATGATCCATTCAGTTTGTTCTTACAATTTGAACTGTACTTTGTACCTTACCTTAGCAATGTTTACTAAAATTCCTCCACTTGTTGATTATGACCCTGTATTATATTTATTGCTGAAAATTAGTTTTGTGCTGTGCATTTCTAGGCAGCATCTCCAAAGTGTTTTCTAAAGTGGTTTGTGAATCTCCCATTTTCACTAGTATTTTTGTATGTGCATATAATATTGAACCATTTGCTGCCTTTTGTTACTCTAATTGCAGTGGCATTACAGCAGCAGAGGCTGAGCTCATGTATATCAATGAAGTGGAACGCCTCGATGGGTTTGGTCAGGAAACTTTCCCCGTGAAGGTATGTTTGTCTATGTTATAAAGGAACCTCTTGAGTCAAAGGATGCAGAAGTCTGCAGCCACCTTTGGAACTTGCGCACGCTGTGCTTGTCCAAAAGAGACAGGACTCACTGTTCTAGCATGTGAAATGACTACTGCTGGTAGCTTGAATGGACATTGCAGCATGAGGGTTCTTAGGTCTGTAGTGTTACTTCTCTTCCACCAAAATCCTTTCACAGGAGAGGCTGCTATGTGCTAGGGCCTGCTCACTTGGGAAGCAGAGATGCTTCTTGCTTTCCTTTGAGTGTTGGCCCAGAGTGAGTGGCTGGGGTAAATGAACATCAACTCTGGTCTTCTTTAAGAGGATAGGAAGATGAAACCTTTTCACGTCTTTCTAAGTTGCTATCTGCCAAACATTAATCTTGCCTTTGCTTGGTTTCTTATGTGTGTACACAGGTCCCCCACACATTTAAAAACAAGGCAGGGTTTCAAGGTTTATTTTTCATTTGTGGTCACTTTCCCTTTGCTGGAAGCCCTTTTTCTGCCATGGATGATATAGCCTTATGGAGTATATGCCACCATGATAAAGCTGTGCTGAGAAACTGAAAACTGTTGTTGTCAACATGACCCATTCCTCTTTGCAAACCAGCACAGCCACTGTAGGTGGTGAAACCCTTTGCTGCTGAAATAGTTTTCTCTGTTAGAATTGTCACAAGATAGTATTGCATGTCAGTAATATAAATGTGAACAGTGCACTGGGTGCTCTGCAAAATTGCAGGAAGATGATACTCTTGTATCAAAGAGCAATGTGCTGGCCTTGTACACAAATAGAACTGCATTCAAAGGAAAAAAAAAAAAAAAGAAAGGTTTCTCTTCTGTTCCTGTTAGAAATGCATTTCTTTTTCTATATAGATATTTGTGTGTATACACCTGCACACATATGTATTTATACATGTACAAATACATACATTTCCCCAATCTCTTTGCCTTCTAACACTGCCTCTAGGACAATGCAGAGGAATGCGTAGTCCTCTAATCGGACTAAACTGAAGACTGTCAGCCATAGGACCTCTCCTGACTAGATATGTAGAAGAATGATGGCATATATGGCACTGAGAATCGGTGCATAGGCTGGGGCTTGAAAATTGATGTTTATCATTTGTTTGCAAAAGGCCTAACACTTAGAAACTGGTGCAGATAATCCATTGTTGCCTTCTGTACAGCAAGTACAGCAAGGCCGGGAGAGCACCTCTAATCTGATGTATTAAAATGCATGGATGTCTGGTGATTTCTACACTCTTCTCCTGTATAGTCCATTAGGTTCTCTCATATAGTTTTCTTCCTGCAGTTCTTTTTAATCACACTCTTTGTGTTAGTGTGATTTTTATTTACCACTTTTAAGTGTGAATCGATAACTAGATATGCAGCTGGGCAGGAGCTGGTTTTGTTGATAAATGTAGAAAAACCTTCTTATCCAGAGCATTAAGCTTTTGTAGCCAAAGAGAAGTATTTTTAAGAAAACAGATTGCAAAATGGAACAGGAGCCTGCAAGGAGACGTGGGTAGGCACAAAACCCAATAGAACATCTGAAAAACAATTCAAGAACAGTGGGCGTTATGCAGTGCATGCAGAAGAATGTTTATTTGAGAAACCATGAAGGATGTATCTCTATACAGATACATGTACTTTTTAGGGTGACAAGCTGTGAACTTCTACACAAAGTAGTTGAAGGAGGAAGTGTGAAGGGTATAGCTTTTGAGAGGGACTCCATCTCCAGGTGTGGTTTTTCTGAAATCTCTACATGTTTTAACAGATGACTGGACAAATACTGTGAATCTGAAAGAGGACTATTGCCTGTGGTAGTCATACAGGCTCTAGAGAGCTATAATCAGAATGATAGGGAATGTGAGGTATTACAGAATAAATGCCAGTTTGTGGTGTTTGTGCAGTTTGATAGAGGAGAACTTTCGGCTCATTTATCCTGTGTCTGTTCTTAGTAATAAACTGAATGAATCCAGTTAAGTGCTAACTGCTTTGAAATAATGAAAATCTGAGTCCGATCAAGCAGCAAAATATAGCTTAGTCAAGGGTTAGTCCTGCACTCATCTTGAAGAAGGGCTTCTGTTTGGTAGTTCAGTGTGCATTCATATGTATCTATTGGCCAGTTTCTTTATTAAACTAAATATGTTATCCTTTATTTGCAGGATAATCATGGAAATGACATACACCTTGGTATTTTCTTCATGGGAATTTTCATAAAAAACAGAATTGGAAGGACAACTGTGAATTATAGGTAAAAACTAGGGTCTTCTGTATTTAAAGTGAGTTTCTTTTCAAAGCTCCACGTGTGGGGTTTTTTCCCTTATGTACATATGTGACATCAGTAGTGCCAATCTTATAACTAAGGAGTAGTCACCTCACAGTTTTCAGGACTGGCCTCTTGGCCCATAAGAGATGTGATAAAGAATAATTTCTGATGTCTATGAATGGGGTTTACAGCAAGAAAGATGTAGTTGTCTGTCATGTATCTTGTTCTGTTTACATGGCTTTGATCCCTTTTCTTTTCTTGCCTTTATGTCTGCTGCTTTGATGCTTCTGAATGCAAATCACTTAAACCTCACAGTTGGCAGCCTAGGCGCTCAGTGTTTCTGAAAATCTGGTTGCCATATTTAGGTGCCCCACTAAAAAAAAGCTGAACTTTCTTATTCTGTAATTTTGAAAATTCTGGCTGTGTCACTTGTTTATCTGTTCTGCTGTTTATTTTGGTTATTAAGAATCATTTAAGCCTTTCCATTAACTTGCTTTTATGGGTTTTGTTTCTTCTTGTAAAAGTTTCTTCTGTAGGAAAATGTTGCTAGAAATCTCCATGATCCCAGGGAGGCTAGGGTTTCACTCATTCTTCTTTGCTACTGTTCTGGTGGGTATTTCTGTTGGTGTTCGTGTTAACTTGAAGTGGATTTTTACCAGTCCCTGTTACTAGAATATGAACATCTATGCAGCCAAAACATTGTGGTTTATGAGGTGCACTAATTTTTAGTCAGCAGCTAAGGCTTGTATCAGACTTGAGGTAGAATGTTGGGAGTTTTTGCCTTAAAAGGGCCTTCAGTGGCCATTTTCAAAAAACATTAGGGCTCCCTTTTCCACATAGCTGATGTTTTGTATATTTAATTTTAAGAAGAAGTTAGATAATCCTTTAACTGTGCCAGGTGACAAAAGCAGGAAGTTTCTTTACATGTAGAAATGATAGTTGGTGCTGGGATCTGTACTCTTTGGAAATACGCATTTCAAGCATCCTGCCATGACATGAAGAGGAATGCATGCTGCAAACAGAACAAACAAGTCCTTTCCATCCCATGGATTGCATGCAATGTACGCAAATGTCTGTCAGCTATTTGTAAGAAGATTATAACTCTGATCTTGGGTAACCTGACAATTACTTTGGAGAAAAAAAAAAAAAATTGCAAACATAAAACCAGAGTATTAACATGGTATGCGTAGCCTACATAACCATGTTGTCAGCTTAACCTTCTTTAGGAAGAATTAGCACTGGAGGAAAGTTGGAACCAGCATTTGGAGAGGAATGGCAATATTAAAAACAAAATCTACAAAATTCTGGTACACATGGCTAAAATTAAGCAGTTCAATTAGGCCACAGTTCAGAAAAAAAATTATCATTAATATATTTTCAATGTATCTTCTGAGTCCTCAAATTGGTGTTTTTAAAGAGAGCTTTTATCTCACCTGCTTTGGATTAAGAGCTGAATATCTGTTTCTTCTTTAATCAGAGCATGACTTCCTTATTTTCTTGACCATGTTTCTTTGCCAAACAGCTACTGAAAAGCTTTCACATAAAATGAGACTAATGTTGACTAAGGGATTCTTAGTGTGCTTGTGAAATGTTTGAATGTATGTGCTGGCAAACTCTACCACATTTATTTTTACTCTACAGGTGGAATGACATTGGGAATATAGCACATAACAAGTCTTCAATTGTTCTAGAGTTGATCAACAAAGAAGAGAATGTGCTCTTTCACACAGTAAGAAAAAGATCTAATCAGAATCAACAAGAAAGCTGCTTATATAAAAAATAAACCTTTAAAATTCCACTTTCTCAAAGGGGTTGACTCACTAGAAGTCCTACTACTTGCCAAGTTCACATTTTACTTTATGCAGAGTGAAATTTAAGTTAATTTAGCCACTGATATTTGTATTTTCTTCCAAGCATCCTAAAGTATACTATGCCTGGAAGTCTGCAAAAAACTGAAGTGCTTGTTGGATTAAACATCCACAGTGCCATGCTATCTTTCATGCTGGCATAAATATAGCAACATAAGCAGTTGTAGAAACTGGGCATGTGTGCACATACAGGAACTCGGAGGGCTGCAGTGCTCCTCTGTGCCATTTAAAATCACTACACATCTCCCTGAACCAAGGGCAGTATATAAATTGGATTAGCAAGCTTGAGCTTTTTTTGTTGTTGTTGTCCCTTCACTGCTAAGTCACAGTAGGAGGGGAGAAGTGGCAGCATGTAAAGACATGCCACTGTATTTCAGCAATTCAACACCTTGAATGCTCTTGGGGGCACTAGACCTGTTCTTGGCAGCCAGATTCTGTACATGATGGACCTTACAAAGTATTATTACAATTGGATTTTTAAAACTCTTATTTGGTATTTCTTGATAAGAATAACAAGACAAATGATTATATATATATATATGTTTGGGGTTTTTTTCTGTTTTGCTTTGTTGTGTTCAAAGGATGATCTTGAAAATGCCAAATATATTTCACGGCTGTTTGCAGCAAGACACAAGTTTTACAAACAGAACAAAATCTGCACAGAGTGAGTACTCTTCAGAGTTGTTTTCTGACACCCTGCTTTGGAATTGATCTGAGTTTTGGCATGTCTGGTTATGTTTGTTTTTTCTAGTCATGTGTGTCAGTTATTCTTTTCCCCTTTCCCTTTTTTTCTTGTTTTGTTTTAACCACCAGCAAGAACAGACAATTGAGATTGAAGTTTCATTCTAATCCTTGTGAGGCAAAATTCTCCCCAGGCACTCAAATTTGACAGAGTCTTGAAGCCCTTGGTCTCTGTTGTTCATAACGCAGAGTATTAGTATAAACTGGAGTGAAAGGTGACACGTGTTAACATGCCAAAATGTGAATTGCAGTAGCATTTTGAAGACACACCACTCATCTAGCAGATACGGTTGGTGGAATACACAGGTTGTCATCTTCTAATTTGAGCAGTATAATTTATCCACATCTTATATGTGCCAAACAAGGGAAGACACCAGGAAACATTTATCTGTGTAGCCATACTAGCACAGCACAGCAGGGACTGTAAATCTAAATTTGAAGTCATCTTTAGTCTCTGTTTTGAGCTGGCCTTGAGCTAGATCTCTCACAGAGGCGGAGTCATCCGAAGTGAAGGAGGAATTTATGAGGCTTTAGTTATAAGTCCAAAGTACATTTCTTAGCAATTTTAGTTTGAAATAAATTTAACTTTCAAAAGTTTAGAGTTTTGAGAAATTTTCATAATGTGCTGGGTTTGTATAGCAATGAGAACATGAGTTCCTTGAAAAACTTATGAGCTTAGCTGGAAAGATAAGAAGTCATCTCATCTCTATCAACAGCTCTAGTTGGAGCTGGACATCCCATCTGTTTGGCTGGGTGATGCCATCTGTTAGAAAATAAAGCCAAAGTGATAAAGGGAAGATGGGAAGGTCTAGCTTTTTAATATTATCTTTGCATACATTATATTAACATACAGTGTGTTAGAGTATTGGAAAGACCAATGAGGTGAACTGCACAGAGTGATCCTTGATCTTAGAAAAGACATGGTGGTTAGATTTCAGATGGAGCTTACAATTCTTGGGAGTTGAGCAGAAGACCAGAAAAAGATATTTCTGAGCAGCATATGATGTATTTCGGTAGTCTAATACTAAATTTAATTTTAATGCTTTCAGAGGAATTGAGTTCAAAGGAAGCTCCTGATTGTCTCCCCTGTAACAGTCAAGAAAGAAAACAAAATACCATAGTCTGTCACCTTGGAATATTTCCCCTTTGAAGCTGTATATTGGGGTCAGCAGAGAGGACTGTTCTGTTTACTGTTCACAATCCAGACTGCAGAAGCAATAGCTTTTGATTGTGTTGATTTCTAAATGCTGGGCCATAAGTATGTGGGTATCATGAACTGGGTGTATGCAGGGGCTTCATATACAACTTACAAATATTTGGACTAATAAAGGTAGGGAAAGGCATGAGGTCACCGAGTGAAATAACTGGAGTTTAAATGTGTTTGTGTGCGTGTTTGTTTTTTCCATTAGAAATGCTCTCCTTTAGCACAGTCTTACGTGGTATCAGCTTCTGTGTTAGAGCTGCAGATATTGGTGGCAGCGTATGCCAATGTGTGTTTTCTAGCCAAATAATTTTCCTGCCCTCTGTTAAAATGACAGTTGTTTGTTTTCCTATGTGCATTTCCTCTAATCGCACATAACATCATTCACCAGATCAGAAACTGTAAGAGGACAAATTCCACCTTTCCTCTC
The DNA here is from genome assembly GCA_024611175.1 of Megaceryle torquata. Taxonomy (NCBI): domain Eukaryota; kingdom Metazoa; phylum Chordata; class Aves; order Coraciiformes; family Cerylidae; genus Megaceryle; species Megaceryle torquata. Next base: position 111 of record JANIJG010010830.1, on the reverse strand, counting down.
TTCACGTAAGCACTATATTTCTGCCTCCCTCAACTTGTTTCTTTCCCTATGGTTTTGTTTTTTTTTTTTTTTTTTTGTGGTTTTTTTTTCTCATTCTGAAAAAAATAGAAT
>JANIJG010010828.1:0-39078 GCA_024611175.1 Megaceryle torquata | reverse complement strand
TTTTAATTTTTTAATTACATTCTTTCACATAACAGAGGGTCCCTGAACTGAGTTCTCAGTCACTGTGAATGTACTCAGAGGTCTTGCTCTAAATTCTTTCCTCTGTTGAACTTGTATAAATTGTTGTCGTTGCTGTGCTGCAGCAGTTCATACATCTGAGGCACTGTGGGGCTTGGAAGTGAGCAGAATGATCTGTGCAGATCAGTATAAAAAGGAAGAGCTCATTTCCTCCGTCCCCTCTGCTGCCTCAGAATTATGCCCTGGATACCCCCTGGCCAGGTCAGGATCAAGAAGGGTGGCTTTTATGTGCCTCACATCTGTGGAGTTACTTTTCTCATGTCACCATGTAAGAAACTGGGTCTGAAGCCTGAAGAAGGGGATGGGAAAGAAGAATCAAAGTATCCATAAAAGATAATGTAATTATTAAAGGAGTTATATAAAACACCGTGTCAAATCCCAGGCAATAGCAAATACCTAGCAGTGTGTTCTCTGCTGTCTGTCTAGTTTTAAAACTCGTGCTTTGCTAGCACCTAGCTGAGCCAGGCTGTTGTCACATGTCGGTGTGTAGCCACATCCTTGTCTGCCTGTTTTCACAGCGAATGTGGTGCAGAGAAAGGGAGAGCTTTAGCCACATTGACAAAATGTGACAGTGCACGTTATGACAGAAAAAAAATGGTAATGATGGAGGACATAGCAGCTTAGCTTTGCTACATCAAACTAATAAAAACTTCTTATTTTTACTTTAAAAAAAAAAAAAAAAAATTAATGCATCTCTTTTACTCTCCCTTTATCGTCCGTGCTACCAATTTATTAAGAGTGACTTTGAATTTGCTATTCTGCTATTTGATGAGAACAGATGTTATTTTCTCCCAACTTCTCAACACCCAGAACTGGCAAAATTCCCCAAGCTCATTCAATTACCATCCAACAAGCAGGGTTTATTCAAGCAATTTACCTACAAGGGCCAGTTCAACACAAGGTGGAAAAAACTTCCACCCTTTTCACTGACCTTAAAAGAAACTTAACAGAATTCTTACTCATTTAATCTGACTGAGTAGCCATGTCTTTCAGATGAAAAAAAAAGAAAGCTAAAAGAAAAAGCAAAGACAGTGTTAAGAAGGGCATGCGTATGATTTCATAAGTACATGAAGTGTATGGAGCTCAACAATTTTCTCAAGACTTAAACATGATAAACCATAAGTTTTGTTCCTTCATAGGAAGATAAACCAAAGTTCCTTCTTCATAGGATGTTTCTTCTTACTGAACTGCACACCTGTATGAATACAGCACTTGAGTCATTCCCAGTTTAGACCACAGAACAGAGCCTGCAGCCATCAAGCAGAGTAAAAGGCCCTGGCTGAATAAACTCACACATTTCAATTTCACATCTTTCCATTTGAACTTGATAAAGAGAAGTCATATATTCTCCTTGGGTGGACAGATGAAAGTATCCATTACAATACTTGCCTTTAGGAAAATTGGGACTTGAACGTGGTGTTTTGGCCACGTAACGTTTCCCAGTGCTGTGCAGGATACCTGTTTTCAAGATACCTCGTGTCTAGGGTGTTTTTGTTACAACTTGCCTTAGCAGCTTCAAAAACAAAATCTAAACTAACTGGAGATACTAACAAACTAACTAACTGGGGTTAACTGGAGATACAAACAAGGTTGCAGTCAAACAATTAGAATTTGAATGAAAATGTAACTAGTTTAAAACACTGCAGTAGTGCCCTGGGGAAAGATGTGCTTATGGCCCGGTGAGGATCATGATGACTTTTTTTTTTGGGTGTATTTTTCCAGACTCTGGTAAAATCTTACTACTTTTTTTTTTTTTTTCCCTAGGAGTGTTACTTTTACATCTATATTAATCCTGCTTTATAAACATTGGGGGTCTGTATTGTAATGTTAGAAGTTTTTAGCTAGTGGACTTTGGGAACCTATGGATAAAAATGGTTGGGAAAAGGTAACGTTCAATCATGGGATATCTCTTACAAGTGTGTAAAATGCAAGCTCATCGCTAAACCCTGTCCCTAAGCACCAGGCCTGGGGTGGTGACTCCACCACTGCCCTGGGTAGACCACTCCAATGTTTGATAGCCCTTTTGGTGAAGAAATGTTTCCTAATATCCAGCCTGAACCTCCCTTGGTGCAGCTTGCAGCCATTCCCTCTGGTCCTGTCACACGTCACCAGGGAGAAGCGGCTGCCCCCCTGCTCGCTCCAAGCTCATGTCAGGGAGTTGTAGAGAGTTGTTCACTGGCAAAACAGTTGACTTTATTGTGATACCGTCAAAGTATTCTGCACTGTGTGTGTATGGTTCTTTCCAGTTGGGCAAATTAAGCTCAGGATTTGTAGTATTTGTGTTTAATTAAAAATTTAAACTCCTGTTTCTTGTGTGCTTTGAAAGGAAGGTTACTATCCTTATATTCTCCTAAGATCTCATTTTCCAGAAGTCTGGAAGCAGCCTGTTTGTCCAACAGAATTCCCTTCTGCTTCCTGAAGAACGCCATTCTTTCAGTGCCTGTCTCAAAGCCCCAGACAGACTCCTTGCAACAAATACTCCAGGGTCTAAATGCAAGTTGTTTTCCTGGTTGTTTGCTGTATGCAACTTCTTGAGTGAGTTTGTTTATATATGCATTTTAAGTTGGCTCTTGATTATCCTGGCCTGTTTTAGCACTGCCTTTTACCCAACGCAAAAAATGCAGCCAAATCAGCAGACAGGGTGAGTAAAAACCTTCAGCTGAGAAATGATGGCAAAATCCATGGCTGTCAGAGAAGAAGGCTTTCAGCATAATGCTTTTCAAAAACTTGTAAATGCCATTTCTATAGGTTTCTTAGATATGTTTTGATTGCTTAACCTCCTTTACTGCATGTTGCTTTTCCAAATAAAGATGAAAATAATCAAATTGCTTAAGACGTACCTCAGAATTTTCCTACATGTATTACTGGTGCTACCATTCAGATGAGAGACACCCCAGTAGTTACACTGTTTGCAGTATTTTTTTTCTTGTACACATGTGGGTCTACTTGTGTATACAAATATATTTGGATGTAGTTGATTTTTTTTTTTAATAAACAGAAAATTTAAGAATTACTGTAAGGATGTTAATGCTTCCTTGGCCAGCTGTGATATCATAGAATATTAGATTCCACTGCTGGTCTACTATTTAGTAACACAACAGTGAGCCTTCTGTTTACAGATGGATATTTGATTTGTCTTGGACTAAATCATTCAGGAATAGAAGAGTCACTCCAGTGGGAGTGGAGTGATTTCCTTGTCTCGGAAGACAGGCGTTTTGTCTGTGAAGTTGGTGGCCATCAGAAGTCTAGTTAGCACACTTAGCTGGACAATCTACTTCTGCCTCAGCAGCTGCCTGAACTGTGACTCAATAATGATTAGATCTACGTGGTTGTGTTTCTCTAGAGCACAAGGGCTGACAGTTGGACTAAATACTGTTGCTCTCTAGGACAAATTCAGAGCTCGTGTCAGCAGTATGTTGTAATTCCATTGTGTCAGTGCAGGTTTGCCTGCCCATGGACAGGTTGCACTCTGTCCTTGCGTATTTGCTGACTTCAGATATGATATTTTTATCTCAGATTTGAAAGTTATGGATGTAGTATACTGCCATGTTCTGTATCTATTCCTATTAAGAGAACTAGAGGTAAAAAACCTAATTAATACACTGTTTGGAGGCCTCTGCAATGAACACAGTTGCTAAAAGTATATTTGCAGCAGGAAGATAAGCATTGTTAGATGTTTTAATAAGTGCATTTTTTTCTCTGATAATGGACATTCTTTCTCTGTTTTTGTTAGGAATCCTCTTTGTCAGAGGATGTATTTATCTTCTTTTGCTTAGGGTCACATTATATGCCAGCTGCTGTGGTAAAAGACCAGCTGACCTTGTGACAGTTTTGTATGTAGGCACTGAGACTGGCCACTGGGTCTGGTGCCTTTCTTTTTTTCTTCTCTGTCACTGGGTTGGATGAAGTTCCTTTTCTTCTTTTGCATTGCACAAGGAATACTACCTACCACTTTTAAATTAGTAAGAAAGAAAGGATTTGCAAGAAGGGTTCTGTGTTTCATTTTGAGAGCAATTTTTTGTGGTACGGAGGAAGGTTTATTCCACCTTTCTGAAATGGTGTGTTATTTCAAGGTGGTTAAGCAGGCACATTTGCAGGGTAGTGTTACCATATCCTGTTCAGGGGAAAAAAACCGTGTGAAATCTGGCTTAGCAAGGGAAACTTTGATAGTCATCTGGTTCTGGTGTTGTCAACTCTGCTGCTTTGTATTGTGTTGGCAAAATTTCAGATGCAAGCTTTTGTAGAGTTATGAATTGTCTTGACAATGACTGAGACTTGTAAAAAATACCTTCATTCACTTGCTGACTACAGGATGGTGGCTTTGTAAAGCATATATTTTCTATGATTTCTTGTAATTTGCTCTAGGAAAGGTTTTATATCTTAGTAGGAGAGCATCCCCAAATGAAGTCTTAAAAATCACTATAAAGGCAAGAAAGCTACTAAGAACTGTAGCAGTGCCATATATGAACAAGAATTCTTCTTATGTAGGGTAAGCTGATACTTATCACAGTAAAACCCAATTTAATTCATAGGAAATAGTAGTAAACCCAATTTAATTAGTAAGAATTGTGTAGCAACTTATTAACAGAAAGCAATTGGTTTTTCTTTTAAAATTTCACTTTCATTAATTTTTTTGAATGTAGGTCACAAAAACACTCCACAAACAAGCCCAAACCAAAACAAGCCCTTAAGTCTTTGACTAGAGGAACAGTAAAGAAAATTCTGGTAGGTAACTAGGAATATTTTGTAAATGACTACAGGCTGTAAATGTAACACAGTGAGGAACTGCAGTTTAAAAAGCCTTCAAGTTAGCATTATTTTATATAGTAATGACAGATATGAGGGTTGCAAATAGAAATTATGTGCAAATACATAAACTCTGAAATCCACTTTTGTAAATTTTTCAAGGATTGTCTAATCTTAATGAATATTATTGATTGGTTTTTCAACCCAGAAGCTGTGTTTAATTATTAATACATCTGTTTCCAGGAATCATCAATTTCTTATGTGTGCTTAAATGCAAAAACTCCCACCTCCCCTGAAATCCCTGAAACAGTGACCCTTATACCTTCATCGGTCAAAGATGGTGTTTACTCAGGACTGCAGTATAATTTATAGATGAACGAGGTTGCCATGTACTCTGTTAATATCTTCATTTTATTAATCTTGTGCTAATGGCTTTAGTTCCTTGAACACTCCTTCTAGTGGAATGGTTCAAGCTATTGATTCTTCAGCTGACTTCATTGTATGCCTTTAAGGTACAAGCAAAGTCTGGGGTGTCAGCTCTTTGTTTTGCAGATTTACTCCAGAAGTGCTTCTCTACAGTTGAGAGTAAATGTTTCAAGTTAAAGGTGTCTACCCCCAAGTTTCACTGAGTTTTGGATGCTCCCAGAGTTTAATAAATGGGCTTTACTGAGAGCGAATTTAGTAAATGGAAATGCTCATTCTGCACATCCATTTCTTTTTCCACAAATAGCTTCCCATAATGACTCTACAGAATATAAGCATCCACAATTTTCTTGTTAGATTTTTCTGATCTGGAAAGTGTATGCTGCATTAGATTAACCTCCCATCATGTGCAATTCCCTAATAGAAGTTACTTATTTCCATTTATTTTCTTTGTATCGGACCTGGCAGTTTTCCAGACAAAGTATTTTCTTTTCTGAATTGCACAGTACTTTACTCCTCCTTTAATTCTAGTGACTCCTGCAGTCCTACCACCTTGGTCAGTAAAGTGGTACCCAGAATGAGCGAGACTAATATCATCTGCTCCGCTATGCATTTTAATAGAAACTAATTCCACTCTCACCCTGTTGTTTTCCAAAGCAGTCTGTAGCCTTGAGTAATGTTTTGAAAGCTATGGCTGGAGCAGGCACTGTTGAGTTTTCAGGAAAGCAGCAAAGTCTGAGTGGTTTATTCTGTATATTCCAGATTATTATGAGCACATAGTATTTTTCTTCTTCTTAAACGTTTTACTTCCTCAGTCATGCAAGAACAAGAAAATTAATGTGTGTGCAGAACATAGTTAAAATTCATTATGACAGTGGAATTGGTAAATTCAGCTTATTCCTATGTGACAGTTAAGATGGATAGGGAAAAATGTATTTATTCCCTTGCAAAAAAAGTCCAACGTAAACTTTGAAAAACATTTTTACGAAATAACCATCTTGAGAGAGAGAATTCCAGTGCAGCACTTCTACATCTTTATGTACTTGTGCAGCTGAGAGGAGGAAGGAAAGAAAAATATCCACATGCAAATATATTTGTACAACAAAATAGAGAAAACACATACTTGGAGCTCACTTTCTTCCTAGTACGTTTACTGAATCAAATCAATAGTTTTACTGTGATATCTTTTAGAATTTTGCCTGAGGTTTTGAAGTCAATCACAATTTAAGGGAGGAAAAAACCAACCAACCAGCCCACCTCAAATTCACAAACTTGGCCAAGTGTCTGTCTTCTCCTTTCTTTGACTTGATGAAGGCCAGCATATATTTTAAAAGGTATACTTAGCCTGGAGTTGACTGTTGAATTTAATTTCTTCTGCCTTGAATGTATGAGAGTCATTGTTTGTAGCTTGAGTATATAGAGGAGTTTTCTGGGCGTGGTGTGCATTTAACATTTCTCACTTTTATTGCTTGCATATATGAGGTTCATCATGGTTTGCTGTTCTAGGCAAGTTGTTGATTTAAGATTATCAGGAGGATTTAGCTGACTGAAATTTTGTGGTAAGACTCCCTATAAAGGAAGAGGCTGAACTCAGCCGAGTGTAGAATAATCGACTGTTTCATAAAAGCCACTGCTTCTCTCCACAAGCTGTAAATGGGACTGAACTTTAATAATCCACATATAGGTGCCTGCTGTAAAAGGACTTACGCTAACCCACGTGTAGAGATCCACTTTGTAAATGGCTACGGTAGGTGAGATGAGCCCTACTTTAAAGGCTTTTCAGCCTAAATCTCTTGAAATCAGTAGAGCTAATTATGTGAGAGAGGTTGGCCAATTTCTATGTCTTCAAGCAAGTAAACCAAGCTTTTTCTCTTCTCTGTATGAAGTAACCAATATTTTGTTGTGTGTTATGTTAGACGTTAGCTCTCCTTATGAGGTGGTGTAGCCTTTTTGGGCTGCTTTGACCAGCTGTATATAAGCTGTATTGTTGGAATAAAAACAGTCCCAAGGTGTTTATCTTAGTATTTTAGTATGAGTGTCATTGTCTGTTGTAGAGTTAGAGTATCTATAAATGTAGTGAGATAATAGTTGCATCTATAATAATCCCTTATTTCACTGGTAGGTAACTTTCTTCATTATATTGAGGTTTTTGCTTGGAATACTAAGGCTCATTAAATAAAGCTCTCTTAAACATTAGACTTAGGATGTGTTATGCAGAGTTGTAGTAATACTGTAGAATCTGGACCAGAAGATAATGCATAAGACAGGAACCTAGTAAGCAAACAGCATATTTCTGTGCAGATCGCAGAAACTAATTTATATACTGTAAGAACTACAGGAAATGATTTCTGGTGCCACTTGGGAATTTTGAGTGACAAGCCATTATGAGTGCTAAAAAACAATTTATAGTAATGCTTCAGTTCCAGCTTTTCCTTTAGGCTGCTGCTTCCACTGCATACCGAGAATATTAAATCGTGTTCATTTATTTTGTGCAGGTTTCAGTGAAGCGTCATGGAGATACATTGTGCATGTAGCACAAATTCTCACTTTTTTTATTCCCCTCCCCTTTTTTTTTTAATCACCTTTAATTTCTAATGCTATTGTCATAAGACATAAATAGGTGCATAGAGCTTCATGGTGGCTATTAACCTTCAAAACCTAGAGACTATCCTAAAAGTAGCAACAGTTGGACATCTCCCAACCTGATGCAAGGGGTGAAATGGAAAGGAGCCCAGTGGCGGGTTAGCAGAAGTATTGTGGTAATGCCAGGCTCAGCTCAGCATATTCTGTTACAAGTTTAGCTTAAAAAAAAATCCCAATATTACAAAGAACTAGTCATGATCAGGAGGGGTTTGTTGTGGTTTGTGCTTTCTTTGGAAGTTACTGGGAACAGGAAGCCTTTCGTCTGTGGTAGAGCAGGGATGGAGGCAGTGTACCCTGCTGCACTGCCGCAGTCTGGGATTGTAGCTTAGAGCTGAGGTGTGCTTCCCTTACCAAGGTGATCATTTCTGCTGGTGAAGGGTGCTCTATGAAGTGACCATGTTGTCTTTTCTCTCATAGTCTGGGAAAAGTGGAAATGAAGAGCAGAAGTGATCAGGACCCTTGACTTTAGTGGGAAGCAGTTTTTGGCCATTGTGGGTACCCTCAGGGCTGTGTGGTGGTTGCCATCCTCTGTTTATATAAAGGAAAAAGGAAGTTGCACACTCTGAAAGCAACTTAATTAGACGAGTCTCTGGGGCTACTGATCTGGTGCCTTTCACAAGCACTAAATGATTTATTCATTCCATTAAAAAATGAAAGCAGGAAAAATATTAAAAATGGAAAGAAAAAGCTTTTAAACACTGCCATTTAGAAGGAATTTGTAATGTAAAGATTATGGAATTTTTTAATTTTAACGGATTTAGCTTAAGTCCAAAATTGGACAAAAATCTTGAAGTATGAACTGTTTCACAGATAACCTGAACCCCTCTTAAGGTTGCTTTAGTATTTTGTGTATTATCTCTGACTTGTTGGAGAGCCAAAAGGGCAGCTGTTCTTTAAGCCAATACCATATGCTGGCATTTGAATGTGCATATTGTTTTTAAGGAGGATAAAACCCCCCAAAACACAGATGAACTGGAAGCAGCTGATAGGCTGTAATTAACATATTTTAAAATTCTTTAAATAGTCTCCAGCTCTTTCCCGATCAAGTGAAACAAATTTTAGTCTACATAGTTAAGAGTACATTATGAACACTGTTTTTTTTTTTTTTTTTTTTTTAGAATACCTTACGCTGGGTGTAAATCAGCCTGCCTTTTAAATTACCAGAATTTTATCTTGCAGTCATCTCAGTGGTTGCAGATTGAAGCCCTGACTGTGTCGGACCTTATGTTCTAGGCATTCAGATATCATACCATACGTACCTGCTCCCAGAGAATTTAGGCTTTGCCCGTAGCATGTGATGCAGCAGTGATAGGAAACCTGGGCTGGCTGTGCAGCTCTGGGACCAAAGGAGAGGGGCTGTGTTGTGCTGCTGTGTGCCTGGACTCCCCACACCTACTCCTCGGTGGGCTGCATTCCGACCAGGGGCTGTCTCTGCCTCTGGAGATCCAGCCTTGCCCTGTGCTATACCAGGAGACCAGCCTCTTCACCAGCTACTTTGGGCTTCTCTGTCTTGGGTTTTAAATAGTCCTTGAAAATTAATGCGTCCAAGAAGGGTGGTTCCAGTAGTTACAATGCGAGCCTGCAATTTAGAAAGCCTGGATTTAATGAAATTCCATAGGCACAGATATACGTTTAATCTGAAGATAGCGTAACGACCTGGACTGAGTAGTGACAAGATGAATATAAATAGGCCTGTGCTTTAGAATAGCATAACATTATGCATAGTTGCCAACTGGTTGTCACAACTTGTTGCCTGCCTTGGCCATGTCAGACTAGAGATTTTGATGTGAATATGACAGGAGAGCGAGTCTGAAGGTCGAGTAATATTCACCTCAGTGCCTTTTTATTAAATATTTATCTTTCCTATTTTTTTTAATTTCTCTGAAGATCCCTTTTAATGTTTTTCTGGGTAGATTAATTTTATTCAGTATATTTATTTAATTCTAGAACGGTTCCCCATAAAATCAGAAGATTCATGGTGAGGAAAAACACAGAGAGAGAAACAAGATTCTTACGCATTGTATCCATTTAACTTGAAGGTGCACATACTTTGAGGCATTGGGCAAACCAAAGCTGGTTGGTTCCATCCAGTTAACTGTGGTTGTATATGAAGAGTTAAGCACTTGTGGCTTGTTATACGTAAAATACTAATTAGGTGTGCTTAAACTATGGGGGAAACAAAATGTGGTATGCTAATTCATAAAGGGGCTTTTTTAGTCATAGGATTATTAATGAATATTAATAATATTTCATCATAATATTTGTGCATATCACAGAATTAATTAATTCCAGTTAATTTTAAGACTCCTAGTTGAGCTTCTTCTAAGTAGTCACAGCACAGGTGATTGTCCAGAGGTTGCCACCAGAATTTTAGAAGTTTTGTGAGCACGCAGCCTTTGACATATTTATTTATTTATTTATTTTTATTTCAGGACTTCTTTAGCACAGAATTAGTTCAGTTCATGCATTAGATGCATCAGTGGAAAAAGTAGTATGTGGTACTGTTGGCTGTTGTGAAGTTAAGGCCATCCAAGAAATTGGTAATCGGGCCCGTAGAAAACAAATGGTCTGTTTTTCAGGGACAGATGTGACATCATGGCTTCATATCATTTCAAAAGTTTTGTTGATTAGGTCAGATTATTAAATTCTGACCCTTTTATTTGTTCCCTAATTGAGGCTTCCTGCCCCACCAGTTTGAAATAGGAGGGGGAGAAGAATATGTCTGTGCACTAACTGTATCTATATTTTAGGCCAACAGATACTTTTTTTTTTTTTAATTGGGTGCCTGTTCCTCGAAGATACGGCAAGATACTGTTGTAGGAATCATGATGGTTAGGAGTGAATTATGTGTTCAAATTCTACTTCTGATAAAGAGCGTTTGTTGAATTCCTTGGTTTGATGGGGCTGAAGAAACACTGGCTCTTTCTGAGCTCTGCATGAAAGAAAGTGGTACTAAAAGGTTTTTAGTTCAGAAACAGGTTGCATCTTTGCATATAACATTAAGGAAGAATAGACAGAATAAAATTGTCTCCAAATGCAGTGGGGACTCCTCAGAGTATCGTGATACAAATAAACAGTTTGGGTTAAGAAATTAATTCTGCACAGCTGGGGCTTTCCTGTGTGAGAGTGACAATTTTTGGTAGACATTTCAAGGCAACAAGCTATCTCTGGTTATTTTGAGCCTGGCAACTGCAGTTGTCTGGGACTTTCCAAGATCTCCTTATCAGAGCGGTTTACTTTGTGCCAGCCGTAAAAGTTGTTATTGAAATGAAAGATGTTACAAAAATTCATCAGGAGATTTGTTGTCCTCTGACTTTATTGAATTTCTCACCTCAGACAGACAATGACCGATATGCTGACCTTGTCTCATGGGATTTTCTGTAGATTAATGTCTTCTGCACTTTTTCTCCTTCTTTTGTCCTTCATCCTGCCTTAAAGTCCTGCTAGCTAACTGTCAGTGCATAGAGATATTAATGGATGATAAACCCTTGCAATTTTTATCCCGGCAACACTCGAAAAACAAGTATAAATTCTGAATTTCAAATTGATGTAAAATACAATGAATGCCCCTATAGACAAAGTAAAAAAAAAAAAAAAAAAAAAAGCTGTGACTGATGTAGGTTTTCCTTTTGTTTGCTTTCCTCCTGAATGCTGTGTGTTGATACTCCCCTTACTGCTATGGTCTTAAGTCAGGTAATGGGCAGCGCTAGCTTGAAGCCCCTGCCAGTTCCAGACCCTTGACGTAATTCACTAAGTAACCTGCATTCACTTACAAGAAGGTACGGATTCTCCAGGAAAATCAGTTTTCTTTTGATGCTACAATTTGGCAAACTAAAAAATCAAAACCTTTCCACTTGCAGAATAGGCTTGGGAAGGAAGTGGCTTCTCTAAGTCATTCAAAGCCTGGGAGATGTTAGTATTTTTATGGTGCTGATTGTTGGTAAAGGCAAGGGGAAAAAAGTACGACTATGTACTTGGCTTTTAAAGGAAGTTCATTTTGCAAAATGTCACTGTTGTTCACAGACTTGGCACTACCCTTCTGGCAGCTAAGACTGTACAAAAATAAAATGTGGGTTCTAATCATGCTTGTAATAAAACGAATGACCCCAGTTAGTGTCTGCCACTTTGGGGTATTTCTAAAGTACAAATCAGTTAAATCTCTGCACGCTGCAGCATCTAGGTTAGTGCCTAAAATCCCAGGCACTTAGTTTAATAACAGCAAGGACGTAGCAAAGGCAGTTGTGTTTGAACCCTGCATTTCCCTTGACTTTACACGCGGTCTTCTTAGAGTCTGGTCTTGCAAGTCTCACAATTAAAATATCACTGTCATCTGCAATGGAAGTTGTATATGCAGAGAATGAGAAACTGATCCTTTAGCTTGTGGTTTTAAAGCAGTCTGAATCCCTTTTTGTAAAGTAAAAGAAAATTGCATGTACATACAAAATGCTTTTTGTACAGTTGGGATGTTATACAGCAATAAATCAGACAAATGCTTCCTGTCATATAGAATAACTATATTAATATCATATTTACGAGCATTCAGAACAGAATGATCTTGATTTCATTAAGCAGTCAACAATTAATAAAAAGTGGAATTCCAGATTCACAGTTGTAGATGAAGTGATCTGAATTGTAAAATGGAAGCAGAGAGGAATTGAAGGGGGCATAAAGTTTGAATGTGTTGGTATCTTCTTATTACAATGTCAAAAATCTTTTAGCAAGCTTCTTGAGATTGTCATGGAAACTGTTCTACACACTAGCTGCTAATGGCAGAATGGTTCTCTTGAAAGAATGCTAATAAGAATTATCTGGGAAATTAATTCTAAGCCCAATTAAAATTAGAGAGACTATTTTTCATAACATCTGGTCCATCAGTCAGAATTTCCCTTTAGAAATCTTAATATTATGGTGACATTAGATTTCCTAAACTCTTCGTATGATCTTACCACAACACGAGGGGTAGAAACAAAATTGATGATAACATCATTTGCTGACTGCTTAATGAAACTGCTTTGTCAGAAAAAAAAATTTGCCAGAAAAAATAGCTTCTAGTAATATCATTTATTCTACAGATACTTAATATATACATTTGGGATGTAAATATTTACCTATAGTTATGTTCTATTAATATTCCCATGTGACCAAATCAGTTTATTGCTGTGACCTTAGTCTGGTGCAAAGTGATCTCATGGTTACAATACGCTGCTTTAGCAGTGATCTCCTTGAGACAGCCCTTTTGCAACTTCATTTATGGATATTTGTAAAGGACCTGGTTTGTCTAAGAATGCAATGTTAAAAAATAAATAGAAAACTTTGAAGAGGACCAGTGCTTGATTAAAATGTGCTTTTTTTTTTTTGTAAAGAAGTGCAAAATGACTACTATCAAGCGTGGCATAGAAAGTAGATGTGTTTGTGTGAAAAGGGCTCTATTGATACATATGCATAAGGTGGTGAATATCAAAGGGTGGGTAATCCAGAAGAGATGACTTCTAACACAGGGAGTTGTTTGAATATTAAAAAGCCATTGGCTGAACTTGGTGTGCTATATTTAGACATGTTAGGGGTTCAGTCTTAAACCCACAGGTAAGAGTTTGCAGTGGAGTGATGTTATCTTGCACGGGTCTCAACCTTCAGCAGTCACCCAAGCTCAGGCTCTGCCTGGAGTTGAGTTTTGGAACGTTTTCTCCTGCAGAATTGCTGCTTTTCCGTCATGACCTCTTACTCTGTCTGTGTTTCACAGCAAGCACTCGTTTGGTCTGCTGCCTAATCTGACTGTGCTACCAGGACGTTGTCTGTGCTGATCTGCTATTTCTACCTTGAAATGCAGGGACTTGGCCATTCTATGTTTCTTCTTGTGTGCAAGCTTAGAGTAGAAATGTTGGTGTTGTGCTTAACAGCTGTGAAAGGGTGATGGTATATACACTTGAAACTAAACATTGGATGCTACATAACACAAAATAATATTGGAAGTAGAAACTTGGAGAAGGCTAGAGGAAAAACATTTTAAAAACCAGCACAATTACACAGCTTGTGGAGAACTTAGTTAATAGCAAAGAAAAACTCTACTTAAGTAAGATGGTAATAACAATATTAATAGAAATGTATTAAAAAACTCCTGCTTTTAAATAGTTTATCAGCAGTTTGCACAGAGGTGACTTAATGAAATGTATGTAAACACAGAGTTTGATAAATAGAAGAGGCTTATTGGAGGATTATGATACGTACAGCGTGCTCTAAGCTTTTCTGCTGTCGGTCAGTGCAGAGAGACGTAAGATTATTAGTGACAGCCATTTAGACTTTTCTTGCAATCTGTTTATCTTTAGTGGGAAAATCCCTTAAGCTCTGTTCATCACAGTGTTGTGCCTGAAAAAGCAAGGAGAGGCTATTCCACCTTCGGTTTAGTCAACATAGGATGGCTGGGTGATTAGGTAGATTCGATGATGACACTTCCACCATTTGATTGACACTCTCACCCAACTAGGTGTCATCTGCAGGCTTACTGAGGGTGCATTCTGTCTCCTCATCAAGATCACTGATAAAGATGTTAAACAGAACCAGTCCCAATACTGAGCCTTGAGGAATGCCACTTGTGACTGGAAATAGTTAGGTCTGTGATTTGGGGTTATATTCTTCTGTAGTGAAATTGCCAAAGTGAATTCAAATTATCTTGGAAACTTGGACAATGGGGAATTGTGCCCTATTTTTAGAGACACGGTGTCTCCCTGAAACATGCTCAGTTGTTTAGAGGTATAGGAAGGGGAAGGAGATCTGTACATACAATTACAACACTAACCCTACTGTCTGTTCTAGGGTTGTGTTTGCTCCTGCTGTTGTGCTGTCCGAATGCCTCGCATGTTTGTAACGTATTTATCCTCACCCCATTCCTCGTGAAATAGGAAGATGCTGTTCACTGCCGTTTTCCTGATGTATGGTATAGATGTCATATGCCCAGGGATGTCTGTAAAAGTGCTACAAATTGAATCCAAGTCTGGATTCTGAGGTTGATCTATTTAATTGCTGTCACATCTCTTCACCTTTGAGCTATCGTGTTGTTGTGAAACCATAATCATGCTGAAGTGGGCTTGTTTTTCTGTTGCTTTCTAAACCTTCTGCATGTACCTGAGCATTTCTGAAATACTTCCAGTCAAGGAAATTATTCATGCCAAGGTATATTATCTGATATTCCATTTTTCCCCCTTAGCTATTTTTGGGAATCTAATCTTGAAATGCACGTTTTGCACCGAGCTGAGAAATTTTCTTTTGCAAAAAACTTAGTACTTTTCTACCAAACTGCAGGACGACTTTGACTGATGAAATTCCATTTTTCTGGGATAAAACTTACATCTTTACCTGCTTTATCTTCCCATGTATCGATTCAGATCTTCTTTCTTTCTTTATTTATACTAACTTGTAACAGGTTTATTTGTGGTTGTTTAATGAGGGTCTGAGCTTGTTATCATCCTGTAAATGGAGAAAGCTTCTGAAAGTGAATAAAATTCATGACTGAGCAACCAATCTTCTGCTTCGTTGTGTGAAGCTACTTAGATATTACAGACAGAAACACATTTCCATGGCAACCTATTAAAAGCACAGGGTGTTTTTGCTATGTAGAGTTTTGTTGTTGTTACATCCTTACAGTGAAGATTTTTGACTGCTGTAACTCAGGCACAGCACAGCAACATTAGTTTAATTAGGAGTTTGTACTGCATATATACTTTTATAAATGAATGTCAGCAGTTACTAATGAAGTTAACTCGGGTTTCTACAACATTAAATTGTAAAACACCTACATATGTATTTTCACCTTATCCAGCATGTCTTTTGAGGCATGATATACCATAATCATCAAACTTGTGGAGCAGAAGATATTAATAAAAAAAAAGAGATGTTAACAGTCATGTAGAAATGTTCAAACCCTGGATAGGTTACTCTCTGGTCTCCCAAAGCAGGAATGTGCTTCAGCATTTATTTTTGTTAAGGGGTGAATGTGCAGGCACTGTACCTGTGGTAGAATACCTCAGGGTAATGGAGTGAGCCTAAATATTCAGGTTCTGCTTTGATTACATAAGATGGTAGTGTATTCAAGGCAGCCCTGTTTAGTCTTGTTTTTCCTGGTGTTCCAGGTCATTTCTGACAGCATCGTTACGGGTGGACAATAAAACAAGACTCTGGAGTTTTCCAGTCACACGGAATGCTTTGTTACGTTGCCAGGGTAAATAAAAGTGACCAACAAGATTACATTTGGCTACATAAACAGAGTAACAAAACAGTGCTGCTCCTCTGTAGCTTCTTGTTCCTGACCTTCATGGTTGGGTTTCCTGTTGCAAGAGGAGAAATTTCTGTTGCTTGCCTGGTGGGTCTTCAGTTTCATGCCCCTCGGTGTCTCTTTTTATTTATTTTTGCTGTCCAATTACAATATTAACATTGAGTTTTCAGTATTTAAATGTTTGTGTCACAGAGGAGCCCAGGAAAACTATTCTGGCTTTTTTAAACATCTTTCCTGAGAAATTCTGTATCTGCTCTGCATTATCTCTTGCTGGTCAACCCTACTACCCAATCCTTGTTTACTGTGCTGCACCCCATTACAGTATCTCAGATGCACTATCACTGCGCTGGATTAGCATGTCTTTCTGTTGGTAGAGACATGAGGTAGTGGTGGATTGACAGTGCTACATTTACAATTGGACTTGAAGATCCTCAAGGTCTTTTCCAGCCTACATGTTTCAGTGATATGGTGGAATAAAGAAACAGAAAAGGCAGTATGTAATTTAAAGGCTCCCTTTGTTTCTGAAAACAGATAAAATGGTATTTATTTGGCTTAAAGGAATTGTTTCTTTGTGCATTCAGCTTATTTTTTTAGTGCTAACTGAAATACATGAGTTTTGCCCCAAAGAGTCTTGCAGTTGCCTTCACTACTGTACTCTAAACCTTTTACCATTGCAAAACTTAATAGCCTTGCATAATTTTTTAAGTAGATAGTGGTCTCTCAGAAAAGAGTTGATTGTAGAACTGTGGCCTCATTTTACATGTGGTGGTTAACAAAGAACTTGAGAAGGCCGGGAGCGATACACCAATCCTATCGTTTCCCTGTTCCGTTACGTGGAGGACTTGCTGATTAGTTCAAATTGAAAAACTTTATCTTTTTTATTTGATGTCACTATTTAAAGATGGTGAGGGAAAGTTCAGAACAGTTGGGTTCACCGAGTGGGAGCGTGGCTGTTTTGTAGCAAGTTACTCAGTATAACAAGAAGGTGCTATTGATTTTGATTTTGCACTTCTCTTTAGATTCATAGGCTGATATATTTTGAGATCAGTCTAGAAAATACATACTTGTCACTGCTTGACTTGCCCATAATGTCACACCACTGGTATCAACCAAGCGACACCACATTGCATTTATGTCTCTGTTTAGCTTAGGAGAGTCACGGTGGTTGTTGAGGCTGCTTGTGTAGCAGTAATTGTGTGTTACATAGATCCTTGACTGGTGTTTGTGTACTTATGTGACTGACAAGTCAAGATATGTGCATTAATTAAGTTTAGGACATGATTTGCAGACACTTACTGAGTAATTAGTTTATATGAAAAGTTATTTGCAAACCGCAGGAATTTGGTTGTATAGAATTTGCTCTTCTGAACCTTGTTGACAATGAAACTTTAAGCTGAGAGAAGTCGCTGTCTGTATACATCGGGCCCTTCGTGTGGCCCATTTGTGAACCTCCAGCTTAACTCAGCTGCTTTTAGCTCTTTTGGGATTGGTGTCCGGAGACATCTTTGAAGAGCTGTCAGTTGAGCTGGCAGGTGTTTACGCTGCAGCGGTGTATCTCTGCGCAGTGATGAATCTCTGTTTTAAACCAGCTCTAACACTGGTAAGCTCTCAGGCTAGAAAATCTGAGAGTAAATTCAAATAGCTTGATCTTAAAGGCTGCAGTATATCAAGGGAAAACTTGGCTTCTGGACATCAGCTGTTAGCTTAGTAAATGGCTGACATGTCCCAGTTTGGTGTCTACTTGAATTGAGACTCCATCCATAGTTTAGTGGTGATCTCACACTTACTTGTAAGGCTTCTTCCATGAGCATCCTGGTAGCCTACTACATCCATTCACATTGTGCTCTTCTGAAAAACGTGTTTTCTCACTTAGGAACAAGAGTTAACTCCCATCTTTTTAAGCCGAAGTTGTGGGTTTGGGGTTTTTTTATTTCCTTCTTACCAACTCTTCTCCCGTGATCATTTACTATTAATGATCTCCTTTATTTTCCTTTTTAGCATTGGGGTAGTTTGCAACTAATTAGCTGCCTCTTATATTGGGAATATGTCTATGTTCCTGAAACCACAGCATATAGGAAGTCATATTATGGAGAAATAACTGGATTTGTGAAAACAAATACAGGCATTGATAAACAATTCAGTCAGAGCTTTGTTCTTCTCAGGAGACAATTTTGCTCAGTGTTGTGTGTTTTTCAAGTTGGTGTTCCACAGCTAGATTTCCAGATGGTGAAAATGTGTTAAAATGAAGTAGAGGATGTTTTAAGCTATACATACACAATGCTAAAAAAATGGCATTGCTTTGTAGATGAAGCAGCTGAATTTATCCCATGGTGAAATGCATGTTCAGTGTGACTTGGTGTGAACAGGAACCAGGCTTTATGGCCTTGAAGTTCAGTTAGCACAGCATTCTGTTACTGTGATGAGGAACCCTCAGCCTTCTTTCCTTCTTAAATCCAGACTTTTCTAAGGCTCAGTGTAATGTGTACTTTTTCTTGTGGTATCTTTACTCTCAGGATCTGCTAATATTCTCGGGGCTGTCTTACATACCATTCTTTTTTCAGATGTATCCAGGCAATTCCACTTTATGGTTTGTTTTGGTTTGGTTCTTTTCTTTTCTCTGAAGAATTTTAAAGATCCAAACCCAGAAACTCAAAGGTTGGCTCAAGTGATGACAGAAAATCTCTATTCAGGTTTGCATCAGTTCTGTGTTGTGCCATTGCCTTTTGAGGTCCTTTCTCATTCTGCCTGAACTCCTCAGGTGTAAACTTCTGCTTGTTTCTGTGACGGAATTCTGCGTTCTTATATCCTAGTGGGAGTCACTGGTGTGCCTATACTGTGGTTAGCTGTTGTCCATTCTCTTCAGTTCTGTGTTCATACTTTGTCCCCCTCAAGTCTCCTGACTGATCAACAATTAATTAAGCGTGGTGGTTCTTGGAAAAGAATAGTAATGATGTAGGAATGTAATGACTGAACAGGAGATTTTGCTGCGTGTCCCAGGTGAATCTCTTTGTGGTCATTGAGCTGTGTTATGACCAGCACTGGAGAGCATCAATGTTAATCAATTTACAGAATCACAAAATGTCAAGGGCTGGAAGGGACCTTGAAAGATCATCCAGTCCAACCCCCTACCAGAGCAGGATCACCTAGAGCAGATCACACAGGAACGCGTCCAGGCGGGACGTATAATTTAGAATTATAAAAGTATCGGGTGTGAAAATTGAAAAGTGGTGTTCACATTCTGTAAAAGCAGACAGTGTGCTGTTTGTCAGTCTCGTGGGGCGGTGTAGCTGTGTGTGTTAAAGAAGGTGTGCTGTCAAGCAGATCATACTGTGAAAGAGAGTCTATAGCTTTTGCTTTGATGCCTTTTGCTTAGCTGCACACCTCCTGAGGCATTTAAACCAATGAAAGCTGAGAATACCGTAGCTTTTTTTATTCCTTGTGCTTTTTTAATCAATTTTTTAGTTTGCTTAAAACACTTCTATGGTTTAAGGTAAATGGCCAGTTACTCTAGCCTTTCGTAGCAGCTTTAACTATAAACTTTTCAAAGTTATATTTCATAACCCTTATATTTTGGTCAAGAGATTAAATGCTGACAGCTCTTGGGTAAAAAGCTTTGGGGTTTGGTTTTTTTTTTCTCCCCCATTGTAAATTTAGTAGGGTTCACTTCCTCATCATTCACGGTGTGTCACCATGAATCCAGACGCCTCTGCATCTTTTTTGGAAACTTCACCCACACAGCGGGCATCATCTGTGTCTGTCCTAATTCTGTTCTGACTCTAAATGCAACAGGAACATTTGCAAAGAATAAATCTTTTCAGTGTATTGACAAAGCTTCTTCTGTAATTGTGTTAGCTGAACCAGACAATGAGGCTGAAATCCTTTCTGAATTAGGGTTTATGTAACTCTAACCCAGTTCCTGGCTGAGCTTTGCAGACTGATCCAGAACAGTGAGCACTGACTGCTTGGGTGTTTTGCTCCAGTTGGGAATGGGTGGCCTAATGGACTAAGTTCAGTCTGCTTTTACCAGCTTAGTTTAGCCCTGCTGCTTTACTGTCATTTCCCTGTGGCAATCTTACCTGGCAAAGAAAGAGAAAAGGCTCCCTTGTACCAGGGTGTGCAGTCATTTCCTAGTATAACAGCTTAGGATGTGGAGAGGAGGCTAGAGGAGCATGGGTGCCTGCTAGAGCAACTTAGTTGTTGCTTTGCTTTCAGCAGCTCTACATGGGTAGAGCTAAGCTGGTACGTAAAAGTACAGTTCACTCCATACATGCTTTTGTGAGGCAGGACGGAGGGCTTTTACCTATCAGTGAGTAGACAGATCATTTGCAGATGTAAGACTAAAGGCCTTCAATGCTTTGCTCTCTTCAGCTTCCAGTCTTATGTTCCTTGACCGTTGTATGTTTGGAAAATAGGGGTGAAAAAAAGAGAGCAGTGTCATAGGCAAAGGGGTGAAAGTGTACGCGTTCTGCTGTAACTTCTCAAAGGTGTAGTCAAGGCTGAACACACAACCAAGTTGAATGGAAACCATAATTACACCACTTCTTCAAAATAAAACAACCGAGACATCCCCTCAGCCATGCATCCTGACTTTACTAAAGCTCTAGAATTGTTTCTTGCTTCAACCTTACCTGTTTCCAAAATGTCATGGTACTGGTGTGATTCCTGGCTACACAGCATTACCCAGAACGAGCTGCACAGCCAGTGAAGTACTCAACAGTGGTTAGCAGAAAAGAGGAATTTGTCTGACGATACAGACACCTCAGTGGAAGTGAAAACCAGTAGCACTTGTTATACAAACAATTCGAGTTTCATACTTGGTAAAGATATTTAAAAAAACCCAACCAACCCCAAACCCCAAAACATAGTTTAATGGAGAAAATCCCAGTGCTCTGTATTCTTTTCCATTTTATAGACTTTGGCATGTGTAATTCTTTTAAAAAGAAAGTATTTATACATGGTCAGGCCACGTTTTGGTTTTCAACTTTGGGCAAGGAATAGTAGTTAGAGTGTTGTATTCTTTATTCCTGTTTGGAAATACTACAGAGTAAAAATTGAAGTTACAGTAAGAAAAGGAACTGTATGGAAAAAAGGGAATGTTTTCTTGCCAGATGTTACGATTTAATGTTTTTCAATTCCTGAACATGAAAATTTCAGTACAAAATAAAAAATGTGATTGACCTATTTAGCTTCTCTAAAAATTTTAGTACATATCCAAGTGGCATGTAGTTTTGGACAGATTTTTTGATAATAGATTAGTAAGAAGAAAATCAGCCTATTTTCTCAAGTACTATTTACTTTTACGCTTGGTAATTGTAAATCATCATAAAAATTGCTGAAAATCAGGGAAACCCCCAAAATTCCATACTCTGTATTTGATGACTGAACCCTGTTAGGTTATGACTGGTGGGTTTTGCATCTGCTGAGGAAAGAGGGGATTAATTGGAATTGTCAGGTTGGGTTTGCTGGGTTTTTGAGGGGAGGGTGGGACGAGTGAAGGTGTCATTTTTCCTTCCACAGTTACAGAGATGAGATTCTTTCCAGAAAAGCTGCGTGTAAATGTGTAGCTGTGTTTAAATTGGTACTTGAGATTCACACACACACACAAGATTTTCTCAGAAATCATTAAGAGTTCTGTGGATTTGAATGAAATTTTCATGAGAGTTAAACTGGCAGTGCCAGGCAGCACCTTGTGTCAAGATACTGCTCGGGAAGAAAAGGGAACAGAAAACTCTCTGACATCTTGAGTAAGTTTACCATGTGGTAATTGAATGTGTAGATAGAGGGTGATGCTGGTGATGTTTTTGTTATCAATATTAGCAAAATATTTGGAAATTCATAGTACAGGATTACAAGAGGGATGCGTGGTGGGGATTGTTGTTGTTGTACGTGGTATTTATTAAATACTCTGATTAATTTTTCTGTCATTCTTTTGCCTTCCTGAAAAGCTGACTTTCTCAGATTCTGAGTTACTAAAAGAGGTGCTGTAAGCATATTTGCCAAAGATTTACAGTGGTTTTAGGTAAAATACAGCCAGTCTTTGACAGAGCTGAGGAAAACAAGTCAATCCTTGTTTTCAGTGTCACTGAACAGTGACAGCAGCATGTCTGAATTAATATACAGAACTGCAGCTGTATTCCATAAGCCTGATAGTCTCTCCTTACTGTTGTGACTGAGAGTATCGATTTCCACATTCAACTTTTTCTCTACTTGCTAATCTAATGTGATGGTGTGAAAAAATATTCTGGAGCTTTTCTTTAAGATTTCTTGGGGTTTAATATCTTTTACCTGCTGGGCTTTTGCCTAGATATTGACTGCTTGTTGCCTTGCAGATTTGCGTCACTTCATGTTGCACACAGATTTTAGATATATTTAATACATGTAATACAACACATATAGTGTGTATGTATAAATATAGATGTATATTTACAGTACATGTATTACATGTATATTGTAATATGCATGTAACATTAATGTAATATTCATATAGACACGTTATACATAAATATTTAAGGTTTTGTCATGTATTTTCTCATGTTTCTTTTAATGTGTGGATACATACGTATAATTTCTATAAATAATGGCATCTTTTATGTACCTTCACTCTTGAGTTGCTCTGTAGAGAGTGTTCAAGCAAAATCATCTTCTACATGGAGTATTTCCCTATAGTAATTTACTTTGTATTGTATAACCTGCTGGGACTTAATTATGAAAATGCTAAATTTACTGTCTCAACTCCATATTTTTCCAAAAGAACTTTTTCTCTTTGTTTTGGTTAAGAAAAAACCAAACCTGACAGGGTCAATACTCACTTCTTTCCTCACCTATTACCCCCTCTGTTATGAAGAATGAAAGCAAATACCTTCCTTTGGTTGGATAAATATGTCCTAATTACTGCATTACTTCATCTCACTTAAGGTACTGATTGCCCCCATGCAGATAAAATAAAAAACTTGCTGTGGGGATGGAAAAAAAACCTGCATAGGTAGCCCTGTGTTTGAAAATCTGTAGGGTTCTCTGTATAAGATCTGATGTTTCATTCCTTAGTAGTTGTCAGCTGGAGACAAAACCACCAGTAGCTGAAATATAGTCAGGTCTGTGTCCAAACACCAAATACTTTGGCCATGTGGAGTTTTTGCTTTGGAGAAGCTGCAACACAAATACCAGGACTACAGGTATTTGACGATGAAGTGGTCATCTAAGGAAAAGTTACTGTCTTCTCCTATTTTGGAATGACAAAATATATTGAACAGGATTGCTTATACTCTGTTTTAACAAACACTTGCCTTCTTGATTTTTATAATAGCTTCTTATTATCAGTTTTTAATTTTAAAGTGAGGAGCTTGACAGCAGCTGTAACAAGTAAAGACAGTGCGATCTTTGAATTTTCTTGTGGCTTTGTTATGTTCTGGACTCACTGACTTCTGTGTTATCATAAGGGCTATGTAAAATACACTCCCTTCTCAGTGTATCCATCCATAGGGCAAATGGATTCTGATTGTAAATATACAGCTCCATAAAATGTGTACAATTCCTGTATATAAAAGTGTTTTGTGTTACTTAAGCGATGTATAAATGCCAAGAGGTTTTCTTTCTGTCTCTGTATGTATTTCTATCAAGAGCGTGACACCCGATCAGATCCCTGCACTCTTGTGACTGGTGACAGACTAGCTCTATAGTGTTTGACAAGCAGGGCATTATAGATGGCACTTCTTGTGATACCACAGGAGCACGAAGCCTGCTGCACGGTGCGAGGACAGCAGAAACCACTGGTCTGAAATAGAAGCTCTCAGCTCAGGCCCATAGTAAGCACCTAAATGAGGTGAGCTGTAACACTATGCTGATCAGTACGGATTTAGCTCTCTGCTCCAGCTGTTTTCTGGTGCTCTCACTGGATCCTTCATTTCACTTCTGAATGAGACAGGACAGATGGTGCCTATTGTTCCCACCCCACCCCTGGCAGCCAAGACAAGCTGTATTGACAGCTAGGCTTCCCCAGCCTGCTCAGTGAAATAGAGGTGCAAATGCCATAGCTGTTCAGCGGTCTGGCACTCTGTGCTCACTTAGGGCATCCATCCCAAAATTCTGCCCCTGTAAGGAAACAAATTAATGCGGGTGTTTTGCCTGAGGCTTTAGAAATCAATTTCAGTTACCACTTTGGCAAGCGTGGGGAAGGAGACAGAGTTCTGCATTTGCGAAAAGGGAAGGAGAGAAGAATGAAAGCTAGTGCAGAATTTGGTTTAGTTAGTTATTTACTACTTTTGGCCATGGGTGTCAGTAAATTAAGTGAAATTACACATTTTATTTTGGAAATATTGATAGCCTTCAAGTTGTCAGTGTTAATTATAATCCAGTCATCTTGTTTGCTTTTAAGCTTCTCCTCACTGTCATTTTCACTCTGATAGCATGAGATATTTTGGAGTTTAATAAGACAGAAAGCTTTATCTTTGTCATTCTGTTCACATGGCAACCAAATATTCTCATTTTATTAGCCAGTTAGCTTTTCATAAACTGATACTGCTTAGTTTGACTGTGTGGCTGCTGCTTCTTGCTGTCTAATTGCTTTCCAAAGGCTAACAATATCTCCTTTTATTTTTTAAATAAAAGTGGTTTGGGTTTACTTTTCTTTTCTTTTTTTTTTTCTATAAAGTGTTAGAAAAGACTGGATAGCAAAGGGTAAAGACTTGAGATCTGAGGAGTATCGAGTTTTTACTTCTGTCATTGCTTGGACTTATCTCAGAGAAGTATCGATGATCGTCAGAATAGAGAGTTAAAAACTGCTAATTACTAACAGGTCATGTAATATTCCCTCTTCTGCTCACTTTATTATTTAAAAATATGCTAAAAATGTGTGTATGACAGAAAAAGATAGGCTACCTTCAGTGGCACCGGAAAGAAAAAGCTTTGTATGAAGCTAGAGTAGTAGGAGTGAAGAAAAGCAATAGCACGTTCTCTTTGGAAGACAAGCTCTCTTTAGCCATGTTATTTTCAGACCTTGTTTGCCAGAGGATTTGAGAATGGTTTTCTGAGAGATCTTCTCCAAAAGACTGCTTGTAAACAAATCTCAGGGTTTAGAAAAGGGGGGAAGATGATTTAGTTTTTGTTGAACTGAGACGTAGAGCTTAATTTCCCTTCTGCAATCCAACTCTTGATTGATTTTACATAGAGAATAGGGTAAGTAACACCAATTTCAAGAACATTTTGTGATGTTACATTAATATAAAGCTGTGGGAATCCACTTCCATTAGATAATGTGTAAGTGATATGGCACAGATGGGATTTGAAGAATAATAAGGCCCAGAAACTTCACGAAATTCTGAAAATATTCATAAGGAAGGCTGCTCAGAAATCTGAGAGCTATATGAGAGAGCAGTGTTCAGTTGTAAGCCTAATTTAGAGCTAATGTGAATTGGTGTAACTTCACAAAGATGGATGGAATTACACGAGTCCTTAATTCCTGCACTTATGTATGAGAATTTCAGCAAATTAGCAACATCTCTGGCTTTCTAAGAATATCTCCAGATACCTCCAGAAGTAGAGATGTTGCAGCAACAGTGTTGTCACACTAGCTAAGTTTAGGAGTGTTCATGGTGTTTCTACTGTAAATTGTCTTTTAACATTCTGATCAGAGGCACAACAATCTTCCCTGGCTAATTTAACTGGGACCTGAGGAAACAACTTGGACTTTGCCATAAGCAGTAAGGAAAACTGTAGAATGTTCAAGTGAGAAGGCTCCAAAAAGAAGAAAAAGCGAGTCTTCAGTTGGAGTCAGTGGCAGCAAAGCTCCCCCTGTGTTACTGCAATGCCCTGTTACTGTACCAATTTTATCACCCTCTGTTGATTAACATGATTTCAAGTGAATTAACAGTGGCTCAGGTCTTAAATTTACCTTACAGACAGAAGTAGAAGAGGCTTTTGATGGATTTACTGTATTCAGTTAGGCTGAACACAAAATGGAGCAATGAGACGCGTGGAAGAGAGAAGAAATCAGGAGAGAAATGGGCATGTTGCTGGAGATGATGAGCATTCAGTTAACAATAAAAACTAAACTTAGACTTTATTATGCAGCTGATTTTTGTTCATGTTGGATAAATGAAGCTGCAGAGCATGAGCAAATTACCTTTCAGAAAAAGTGAGTTTTAAGAAAGGGCTAAAATGTGAGGCGTGTAGCCCTGTGCTGGAGGTAAAATGCCTTCTGCATTACTGATCTTTCTGCTGCTTGCTTTAGGTCTAATGGGGCTTTTGGAGAATTAGGAATACCAACGTGTCATTCCCCTCAACTGCTGGCTTGTCTTATTTTCTGTCGTATGTGTTTTGGTAGAGGCCAGAGGCTTACACTGAACATACTATGTACTACTCCTTACTACGTGAAGCCCTCTACAAACATCAATGATAATTCCTGCCCTGAACAATTTACACTGCAACAAACAAATCATGGTATGGCAGTGAAACAAGCAAGTGGATGGGTGAGACGACAAAGCATGCGGACAAGAGTAGAGGGTACTTTATTATTCACCTTGCTGTGTGGGGATTGCTCTCCACAGTTGTGGTACCCTGCAGAAGGCTACCATATCTGTCTCTTCAGATGGTGACGGGCTGAGGCCGGTTGAGCTTTGTCAATTTGCCATTGACTTTCATTAGATTTGAAAGTGATTTTGAATCAGGTGTTCTGGGAAATTTTGGAGACTTCCATCTGGATTGTATCTTTTGTAGGCAGTGGTTTTGTGCTCTTTATAGTATTTCTATCCAGTCTGTTTTCCTGTTACACCAATTTTCATTACATAAATATGTAAAAAAGCCTGTACCAGGTAAGACAAAAGATGTCTTATCTTGAGCAGCAGCTATGAACAAGGAAGAACAAGAGGAGGGCAAGCAGGCATGGTAATGCCTTCCATTTCCTTCTGAGACTTCAACCGTTGCCAGCCCATGGAGTTACTGAGATAAGTGAGGGTTTGGTGTTTAATATCTACCTTTGGTTTTCTGTGCCCTGAACTTGTCCAACCTCCCCTTTGATCTCAGTAAACTTCTGCTCCTTACACCCTGGACAGTCACCTCCAAGGCTAAGCTGCAGTATAACACATCTTTTTTTTTTTTTTTTTTTTTTTTAGAAAAAGTGGTATTTTGTACAGATTGGATAGTCTGGCACAGACTATAGTAATGCACTTCAGTGATCTTGTTTGCAGTACCTTGTAAAAATATCTACAGTAGTAATAATTCTGTTTGCGTCTTTTTGCTCCCTGTGTCATGTAAATCTGACCTGTGCCTATTTACATTTTGCTCAAAGAAACTCTAATTTAAATGAAATTTTTGATATTACATCTTTCAATGCTAGCATTGGCAGCTAAGAATGGCATGAAAAAGAGGGTGACTCACTCTTCAGTAGGGCTTTTTTGATGATGCTGTATATTACAGAAAAATGGTATTACTGTCTCAGTGACTCTTGAATATACATCACTAGGTGCTCTGAATTTTTCCTAGTCAGACCTGTGTGTCTCAGATACGTCTGAAGCTCAGGAGTGAAGAGTAAATGATGCTGCAGTCTCTCTTAGATGTTGCTAGTCTTTTATTTGAAATGGCTTTTTTATGGCTTTGATTTTTATTATTCTTTGTTTCTGAAAATTGCATTTCTTCACATATTCTTTTCATATAACCTGCTCTCTGCCACAAAGGATGAATATATATTTGCTAAAAAGATCAGCCAGAAAACTAACAAAACTCCTTGGGTTTTCTGTGAGATTTCACTGCAGATGAGAAGATAAGGCTGTATACACCTGAAAGATGTACTCTTGTACAGAAATGCAGCCTGCTTGAGATGTTGCTGTGTAATGCCCTCATAAATATTTCAGCTAAATGTACATTACATTTTACGAAAGATAGCAAAAACAAAAGCCTAAGTAAGAAGTAGTATGATTGAGAAGGCAGCGATGTATGCAGGAGAATGCTGGTGATGTCATTCTGTTTGCCTTCGGCTGTTATTAATAACATGCTGCCTTTCATTCTGCAAGGAATGGAGAAGCCTCAATGCACTGTGTGTAATTCTGAGGCTGAGAAGCTGTGGTGCAGGGTTTGCATTCAGAGACAGTGTCTTGCTGCTATTGTTGCAATGCCAGTTTTTCCCCTCATCCTATGTACTGGGGATCCATTTTTATTAGCTACGGGAACCCGCGAAGGAAGACACTGCTGAGTGCTGATCTGTAGATTTGTGAGCTTAGGAGGAAAGGATGTCACAATTCTCTGAAAAAGCAAACGTGATTGTGCATTTTTATGCCTGCCATTTGATGTCCTAGTGGAGATAAATGAAATGGGGTGGTAGAAAACATACAAACCCACGTTTTGAACACCTTCAAACATGCTTCTAAACAAAAACTGCAGCTCTTCTCCCAGGATGGTCTGCGTAACCTATGGGAGCAACACTGCAGAAAGTGACTTGTTCTAGATGATTGTAATAAAGGTCTGTGAAGAATTGTTGGTTTTGGCCTGCCTTGATCTAGTAAAATATTTCATGATTTCTGTTATTGCAATAGCTGATTGCTGTTGCTGACTTTAAGTCTATCAGCGGCTATGAAGTTAGGCTGCTATGGAAAGGGGTTTTTGAGCTGCAGCCTCAGACCACAACCAAACAGCATACTAGTACCAGGGTAACTAGCACTGCTTGCTCTTGTGAATCTAACCTTATGCAGTATGTAGTTGGCTTCGAGCCTTCTGCCCCTCTTTTAAAGTAGTATAGCATTAGGAACAGATTTTTTGTGGAGAGTTCATCAGTGTGCACAGTGCCACGTCTTAAATCAAAGCAGGCTTGTTTTAGTCATGTAGAATTATTAGAACAATTATGTTTTGTTCAAATCTGTCTTAAATCTGTGAAGCCAAAAGAAATAATGTAAGATATGGTGTAATTTCAAGATACACCCTTCTTTTTCTGTCTGTGTGGTTAGTTATCCTTTCCTGCTATTCCTTGTCAGTGATTCAGCAGCAGTGTTAGGATAGTAAGTGGAATAATTAGCTAAGAGTAATTGTCACTAAGCGAAAGCAGCTTATAACATGAAGTGCCCACTCAAAATACCCCTTTTTATTATTGTTATTATTTTTTATATTTAAAATTTTTGTTATTTTTCTTGTTTAACGTGTCAAGTCATCTGGTGTATGTGAGGAGGATATACTGACAAAGGTGAGCACCTGTCAGTCTCAGAAATGGTGGAAGGTGGAGCACTTGTGTCTTGTTACAGCAGAGGCTGATGGACGGGATTGTTTTCTGTACCATGCCCTTATTAAGGTCCTAGAAAATGTACTTGAGTGGGGCCTAAGAGGGTCTTCAGGATTTATTTATGAAGCCTTATACGGTATAGCTTATTTTTAGCTTCTGAAAGAGCAGAGTGCATAATTTCTCTGTTAGCATTAACCGTTTATGTGAAAGATCTAGAGTACAGTAAGGACTAAACTAATCTCAAGGACTAAGAAAAAATTAGCCAAGTTGTTATGAGGAAGAATGAACTTTTTGTAGCTTGAATGTACACTGAATTGCCCCAGCACACACAAATCCATGTCCTTGGCACTCTCTACATAGCTTCTGTCCTTGGAAGAATTGAGTAAGGCAGAATTATTGCTATTGCAGTACTTCTGTTATTAATTTAGAAAGAAGAAAAGTTATTTCCTGTCACTCCTCCGTACAAGAATGGGTCACTTACCTGGAGAAGCAAATCACTAGAAATAGTAAAAAGCAGACTATGAGACTATAAACTTACTGAGGTGTTTCTTAAAGTCCTTTGCTATTGCAGCTGAACGTGTTGCCTGTCTTCAGTTGCAGAAACTTGATGTCTTTATGTTTTCAGCTTTTGCTTTCATTTGTTTTTTATTTGGAGAAAGGTGATGCGTTCTGCATTTCTGACTGCAGATCATCTTTAAAGTCTCTTTTCTGTTGACTTGACAGAATATAGCCTGAGGGATGATAAAATATGTGGGCTGCATGTTTTCAGACTGAAGGGCTAAATGTTCAGGAGCTTGCAGTGTATTTGCAGGGTCTGCTATGTTTGCAGTTGAGTCTTGAGTTTCCAACAGTTGCTTTTGCAGTGTTCAGTGCATGTGTTGCTGCCTTTTCCTTCTTTTTGCCCTTTTTGACTAATCTGAATTGCAGAGACCAAACTGAGTTTCTGTGAACTGTGCCCAGTTTTCAGGAGGGTAGCGAAGAGGGAACAGCTATCTTGGATTGCGCATATGGTTTAAGTGTGTTATTTAGCATCTCGCATTTGTGTCTTATTATTTGGCTTTTAGCATGAAATAAGCAAGTCTGTCTGTAAACTGCCCTTCAAATATAGGTCTTCACCAGCAGCAGCCCAGAGAGAGAATAGATCTCTTGGAGAGTAATATGCTGGTAGAAATTCATAGAGGGCAAAGCTAAAGATTTTAGTAAAGTGTTCTTCAGTAAGTCTGGAACACCTCTCCTATGAAGAAAGGCTGATAGTTGTTCACCCTGGGGAAGAGAAGGCTCCAGGGAGACCTTGTTGTGTCCTTTCATTACTTAAAGGAGACACATAAGAAAGGTGGGGACAATCTTCTTAGCAAGGCCTGTCACAACAGGACAAGGGGTAATGGTTTAAAACTAAAAGAGGGTAGGTTCAGACTAGATAGAAGGAAGAAATAGTTTTACAGTGTGGGTGGTAAAACCCTGGCACAGATTGCCCAGAGAGGTGGTAGATGCCACATCCCTGGAAACATTCAAGCTCAGGATGGACAGGACACTGAGCAACCTGCTCTAGTTAAAGATGTCCCTGCTTATTTCAGGGGGTTGGACCAGATGATCTTTAAGGGTCCCTTCCAACCCAAACCATTCTATGACTCTCTGATTCTCTAAGTCTTTTCACTTTTTTTCTGCAATTCACAGATTCACACAATTGCTGGAAATTGTTGGAAAAGACCTTCAAGATCATCAAGTCCAACCTTAAAATTCTTTTGATTTAATCTCTTCTCTAATAAATTCTAAACAGTATTGGATATAGGTTGTGCTGAGTCAATACAGGCGTTACCGCTGTACGTGCAGGGCTGATGAACATGCATGGCTAGGTTTGCTAATTTATTGTTGAACCCTCAACTGGCCTTTGATAAATACTTTTAAAAATAGTGTTCACATCTGGCATGTCAAGCTGTCAGCATTTTTTTGTTCCAGTTTCAGACACTCCTGCTTACATACGCACACTCTCATCTTGTGTGTGTGACAGAATTCATTCATAGAGGGGCTGCAGTGTAGTGTCTACTGCTCTCATACAGCCTGTCACCTCTGGGTTTAAGCTACTATCAAATGGCCTTTTTAAAGACAATAGAGAGACCCATCACTGGTGGGTATATAACTTAGGGTTATTCGTACCTTCTATTAAGCAAATCTGTTTGCTTCCTTTTTACACTTTACAGCGGGGAAAAAAAAAAGACTTTCTGTTTTTATTACATTGTTTTGTGTTGCCAGTAGACTGCTGTCAGCTCTGTGGCAGAAATGTTCAATGTGGGATGTATGGTTACAGGTCCAGTCTCGCCAGTGCTTCAGAAAACCTCCTTTGTTAGAAGACAAAGAGGAATGTGCATGACGATAATGACTTCTGCGATATGCAGTCCAACCATAGTATTTGGGTTCATATTTATTTAAAAACTTGGTCATAATGCTGGAGCCTTTCTTAGCTTATATCCCTCTTTTTGCTTTCAAGAAGATGTGTTGCTAATGAGTGCTCCTTTCAGGGGCATAGTCATGTGCTTGTCTTTGAGGTTTCTGATGTCACTGAGTTCACTCACATGATGAGCATTATGCACGGATTCTCAAGTGGCCTGCAGACCTGAAAGATGCCTGTCAGTGTTGCAATGGGAAAAAAAAAACCCAAAACCCAAAAGGTCTAAGATTGTTAAATTATTCCCATTAAAAGCATGTTATCAAAATAGTTCTTTAAAATTGATTGCTCTTCCGTGAAAAAAAATATCTTGAGATTCCTATGCATTGATCCAAAATCTGGTGTAATTATTCCCATGTGATACCATTGAAAGGAATATGACTGCACAGATAAAACTTCAAAGCAACGTTTGTCTCCATGATCTTAGTCCAGAACCGAGGAAAGTGAGGGCAATTCAGTTGACTAAAGAGGGTTTATACGCACTCTGAATCTGGCTTATGACGCTCATCTGCTTTCCTGTTGCAAAACAGTTCTGGAACTCAATTAATTTACAGCAGGAACAAATGAGCAAACTGGGATCCTTAAGGTTTGCCCGTGAGAGCTCCTAGGGCTGTTCTTTGCCTTCCACCCACACGCTTGGTGAGTGTAAACCTCAGATGGAGGCAGCGAGGTGGACGTGCAAGATGCATCACATTGCATTTTAAGTCCTCATAACTCTGACTCCTTGGAATGGAATGACATCCTACCATGCGACTCACATTGCTATGGACAAATTATCTTGGGTATATGAAGGAGAAAACAGTGATTGAATTATTTTTCTGCTTTGAAGGCATGTCTGATAGTTAAAATCAAGAAGGTTATATAGGACTTCAGGAATTGTAATTACTCCTTCACAAACATCTTCTACCTTCCAGGAGAAACATGTACACGTAGATACAGTGTGGACCTGAGCTACAACCTGGATCATTTCCTATTATTTGATGTGCATGACACCCCCGTGGATTTGTGCATACAGTACTGTTCTGGTTTGGACCAATGAATGCTGCCTGTAGAGAAGGCAGATGTGAAAAATGTCGGTCTTTTTATTTTTAAAGAACGTTTGACAAGAAATGTGAAGCAAACATGTCTAAGCTGTTCCCACTGAGGAAAATAAGTAGTTTCCACCATTTGTTTTTTTGGTTGCTTGGCTGGTTTGTTTGTTTGTTTGTTCTGTTTTGTTTCTAGCGTGCCAGATGTAAATATGAACAAGGGCAATGCTGGCTGCTTTTGAGCACAGCCCTTCGGTAGACCAACAGAGTACAAGCCTGGGTTGCTGCCAACAGACGTCCTGGAAGTAAAGCCCTTCCACTTGGTTATTATTGTTTGTATTTTGACTGTGGGAAAGAAATGACATTTCTCCATTGGTCAGTGTGCTACCTCACCTTGCCTGCAACTGCTACAAAGAATCTCACTGGTTTTAAGACACACAAACTGGTAAAAGGTTATGGCTCTTATTACCTATGGCTGCTCTTCACAGAGGTTCCTCAGACACCTTTTCTAGAAAAGAAATGCTGCAGAAAGGAAAGTATTTATGAAGGAGCTACAAGGGGCTCATTAACTTCCAGAACATGGATGAACTTCAGGTAAAATAAACATTTAAAGGGCAGCCTTGCATTTTAAGGGACAGGTGACAAGAGTAATTTGTATCTGCCGTTACATTTATAAACATGGCATTTAAGAAACATCAGAGCTGCAGGAAAGTTTGTCGTGGCTGTATGGCTGCTTACTAATGAGGATGAAAAGTTGTTAGTAAAGGTATTATGTGAAATAAGAGATATGCAATGTCAAACCTAAGGAGCAGAAACAGATATTTTATTTCCAGGGTCGCATTATAAACAGTAACAGCAGATTGACATTTTTACTCTCCTTCCCTCGGTTGTAATTGAGTTTTCTCATCATTACAATGGGAAGTGCTACAAGCAAGGTGGAATATTTCTGAATTCTTAAGAAATTCTGACGTGCCTCTCTGCCACATTTAGCTTTACATTGAGAATACCCATATTCATGCAAACTGAAGAGTAAACTAGGGATACTGGTTTGCTTTTTTTATTTTTGCTCTAGCTATTTCTTTATCATTACATCTGTGACTTGGAAACAAGTACTGGATTAATACCTTTGCACTCATTGCAAATTATTTCTTGTAGGAAGAGAAAGGATCAGATGTTAATACTGATGTTTTTACTAAAATTAACAACTAGCCGTTGGAAAAGGCCAGCAATCTGATTTGCCATGTGAGGTTGTATTTCATTTCTGGATTGTGTCCCCCAGTATAAATGCTCTGTGATCAAATTCTACTTAACAGTTTTACTGAAGAAATATTGGTCAGTGGAGAATTCAGTTTGTGTTTTCTTTCCAACACTTGGCATTGGCTTTGGAAGGCTACCAGGGAAAAAGAAATCAAGGTTAGCCTTTGATCAGTGCTTGTTTTCTCTTAATATGTACTGTCAGGCCTGTGACATAAGAATAGCCACAAATTTGCTATGCAAGGTATTGTTTATGATGCATTTTTCTTCAGGGTGAAGCTATGATATCAAGGTTAATTTTTGTCAAGTGTTTTTGTTTGCTACATTGATGTTACAGATTATCAAAAGCCTAGATGCCATGACTAGCAGTGTCTCTTAAAGTTAGAGACTTGAAGTCTATTTTTAATTGAAAAATGACCTTATCATCCTTCACCATGCTGCTTAAACGAGTGAGGGATAATTGTATGTTTATTAGATAAAAAGCATAGCAAGCTGCAGAGACTCAAACCTTAGACTAAGGAATTCAGATTATAGACCAATTTTTAATGATCAAAGTAAATGATGGGACTATTTTTTTAATTAACTTTCATCCTTAATGTTTTTTATCCTTCAGTAAAGACTGCCATAGTTGAAACATTGAGTTCAGTGCAGAATTTATAGGGTAAAACCTGATCCGGATTAAGTTTTGGAAAGACTGTGTAAAATACGCTGCAGGTTACTGGGATCAGTGCAAACCTGGGTGGGATTAGAGAGCTCCTGTGTGGGAGGTAGAATTTCATGAGCAGTGGGGCTTTCTGCCCTTAGTCTGTAAATATAAAGAACTCCTGTAAAATTCTTTTGTGCATTAACTTGAAGTATAATGTTTTGCAGCTATTGGGGTTCTTGGATCAGTTTAAGGGCATCGGTTACTTTGTTCCAAATGAGTTAGATGTTAAAACAGTGTCATAAATTACAGGCACTGCTTTTGTTGTCCTTGCCATGAAGATGATGAGCGAGTTGTTGCTTGTGATGAATTTAATGCTTACCTAGCCATCGGAATGGCTCTGATGCTATAGCTTTTGTAAGATCATAATAGTCTTAAAGTAAATAGTTTATACCAACAAAAACCTTGAAGAAAATTACAGAAGGCATAATGGGCTTTGAAATGCATTTCTTTGCATCCAGCTGTGAGCTTGTTTTTTTTTTTTTTCTGTGTGGTTTTTGTTTGTTTGTTTGTTTTGGGGTTTTTGTTTTGTTTTGTTATGGGTATGGTGTGTGGATGTGGGTTTTTTTGTTGTTTTTTTTTGTTTTATCCAACAAAATTAGACTGGTCTGTTCATTATTCCTGCAATAATTTGTGTTTTCCTCCTGGAATCCAGCAAATTGAAAATGAGTGTTCATCCAGTCAGAGCAGCAGCAGCTGTTGGTAACACATCTGAAGCATTATTTTCTAGTTCCAGATCATTTTACCTAAAAACAGATGAATGACTTTTTGGTGGTGTATGTATGAGAGAAAAAGTCTAAAACATAAAAGAAGACTCAGGAAGCCAAGGCAGACGTTTCTGGGTTTTGGAGCAGAGAAATGGGAACCAGCCATGGTTTGTTTTACTGCATGACTGTGTTGCCAGCCACTGCCCTTTGCTGCCCCACTCCCCCAGCTTCTCTGTCTGTGAGTGATGTTAATGATAGCCCTTCATTTGTGAAGTGCTGGGAACATCAGCGTTGCACAGGGCCGAAGGAGGCTGTGGATAAGCACACTTTACCCAAACCTTCCGATGAGGAGGCGCTGTGCTGACTGGCAGTGAAGACCTTTCTGTCATGGACAGTAGAAGTTCAGACTCGGAAACAGGAAATTTCTTGTTCCTGTCCCCATAACCTCACCCACCAGAGCGCTGCTGTAAGTACAGCAGTGGGGGTGTTTATACTGTTCCTGTTGCCAGAAGACTCCCGTTTGGGAGAGGGCAGTAGGGTGTCCTGAAAGATACTATTTTTTTTTTTCTTTTGTTTCTTTTAAACATCATAATGATCAGAAAAAGAGGAGTATAAATGAGAGCTATTCTCCACTTGAAGTCGCATTGGAATTGTAATTATAATTTAGAATAAAACAGAGAGATTGTAGTTAAATAAGAAGACAATGATCTGCTAAATTAGCTGAAGAGCCCTACTCTCGCCGTTCTTGATGGCATCAGAATTCTTACTGGCTTTATCCCCACCACAGGTGGTGATCTGGGGCAAAGGTAGAAGGTATTGTTTTGTAGAAAAAGATGTGAGCTCTAGTTGCAAAAGACATTCTTCAGGCCAGTGCCTGCGGTCTTCTCCAAATTCTTTTTCTCCCACGTGCCCTCGTTTTCCTTTCTGCAATATGATTTGTGTCTCCTTTCTCTTAACCGCCTTCTTGTGTTTTCCCTGCATTCTACCATGTTGCTTTTCCTCTTCCCCACATGCTCGAGGTTCTCCCAGCTTTTTTCTTACTCGCTGAAATAGAATAATAGAATAATTTATTTCCTCTTTTCAGGAGAAGATTTTGCAGAGAACTGGCATATTAAATGCCTTTGGAACAAAGAAAATCTTGTTTGATTGTGGGTCCTAACTTTTTTTGGATATTGCTGTAAGTGACCAGGATCTGGCTGGATACTGCTTCTACCTTTATCTGTCAATCTTAAACAACTCTGATGACGTCCAGAGTCCCAACTATCCTTCCTTTTTCACAAAGCTACCTAATCAAAGAATTAGGGGGGCGTGAAATAAATTGCTGTGCTTAACTGTCGTTAAGGAAGCAGGCGTGTTGCACTTGGAGGACTTCCAGGATATGATTTTTAGGGTTTGATTGTTCCTTGCTGCTGTGTCAGATATTCCAGGGGTATTGAGTGATGTCAAGAGAAATATATCATCCACCACACCCTCAAAAATGCTGATTATGCAACATAAGACCAAAAAGAGCTTGTACATAATGATTTTTTTTCCAGTTTTTGCTTTCTCATGACCTGCATCTTATCTTGCTCTGTGTGCTATTAGCACATGCTTTGCATTCTTTATAGCAGCTAATTCAGAGTTTGCTACAAGGAATCGGGGATATTACAGCAACAAACAGGAATGGGTAATAGGTTGTAGAGGTCAGTGTGGGGAATTTGTCCCACTTCACTCGCCACCCGCCCATTAATGTGTTGACTCCTGTAGTACATATACGGATGTGCTATATGAATGTATATCAATGTATATGCATCTCCCTAATCCATTCCATAGTGTACATGGGAAAGAGGCTTTCAAATTTGGGAGTGAAATCCCAGGAAAAAGTTAGTGTGTTAATTAGTTCCATGCACAGACATAATTTGGAGCATAAAGATTGTTAATGGTGTATCTGATCACATTAAACTTCTAGTTCTGAGACATTTCCGTTCTCTGCAAAGCTGGAAAATGATATGGTCTCTTCCTGTATAAAACCTGGGGGCTTAGAGAATTGTAGAAACATAATCCATTGCAAACAGCCCTTACCCAGGGCAGCCGCAGTAGTGCCGTATGTGAGACACCAGCTTCCCGGGAGATGCAGAAGGAGATAGAAATGATCACCGAACTGCATTGTGTGTACTAAAGCTCTTCAGCCATTCTCTGTTTCTTGGCCTGTTCTGTTTTTCAGGGTAGGAACAGGCTTTCAATGGGTTTTCATCCTCAGGCAATTGATGTCGGAAAACGAAATGAAAGCGCATCTCTTTAGCATCTTGCTATAGTTCTTCTGGTTCATTATTGTGGTTATTAGAGTATGTCATGATTCCCTCATGTATCGTGGGCAAGCTTAAATTGTGCTGTGCTGACTTCCCTGCAGGTTTACCCCAGATTTGTGGCCAAGGGAGAAGTGTGGGACTGAGTGGAAGAGGCCTGCGTGCCACTTTCCAGTCCGCAGTTTGTACCTTCTGAATAGTGGGTTGTGGCTGGCAGTCCTGGGCTAAGGGCATTTGCTGATCCGCTGGCGTTTGCGATGAATGCAAGACTTTCAAATTACTGCAGCTACTTCTTTGATCTGTTCTTGTTTGAACATTATTAAGTACTTAATGAGTTCACTATTATTTGATGTAACGAAGGAGAAAGCCACATAAAAATTCAGTGTAAATTAAGAACTAAAGAAACAAAAAAAGGAAAGAAGGCAAGATTTCCAGTATATTTGCTGCATGTGTGGCAGTTCTCCTTGGGGGATTTACTCTGTTTCATCAAGTGACCGTACAGCAGTCCAGCCTCTTCTGTGAAGCAGCTTCTCCAGCTCTGCAAAAACTGAGAGTTCCCTGGTTCTGTTTATTCCATGGTCCAGCTATCCTCTTGGTGGGCAGGAGGAGGAGATTTGTCTCCTGGCTGGTGGCTGATGTTCTGTGAAATAGTATACTACATGCAGCCTTCATCTGGCACAAGGTGTCTTTGCACCTGAGGTTTGGGTTTGTTTTTTTTTTCTTTTTAATTTTGTTTTGTTTGTTTTCCTTTTGAAATGCTGACATTTGTATATATTTTTCCTTCCTGTTTGTTCCAGGAGTTGTCTGCAGCTTTGAAATCATGATATGACCACAGCAAAACTCAGCCTGTTCGTGGTCTGTGAACCATTTAATAAACTGGGGATATTTTGCGGTGCTAAATAATTTTTATTTACCAGGAAAAGTGCAGACCGAGTAATTTCAGAAAATGTACTGATACAGCTTTGCCTCTCTGATACACTAAAATATATTTTGTGATGTAAAATAAAAGCTTGCATTTCTTTCTTGTATACTAGTAACTTGCTTTTGACCTTTTCATTTGTAGAGGCCAGATGGATCCTGGCCTGTATCAAAAACAATGTGTCCTGCAGGAGTAGAAAAGTGATCATGCCCCTGTACTGGTGAGGTTGCAGCTCAAGTATTGTGTTCAGATTTGGGTGCCGCAGGACAAAAAAGACATTGAGGTGCTGGAGCGAGTTCAGAGAAGGGCAAGGAAGCTGGTGAGGGGTCTGGAGAACATGTCTTACGAGGAGTGGCTGAGGGACCTGGGGTTGTTTAGTCTGGAG
>JANIJG010010827.1:0-12823 GCA_024611175.1 Megaceryle torquata | reverse complement strand
TTTAATTAAAAAAAAAAAGCCCAAAACAAAGCCAAAACCAAAACAACAACTTATGCAGCCTGTGACTTTGTGCCCTGTGACTAAAGTGAATTACACTCAGATCAAAGTTCTTCCTTAGGAACTTCTGTAACATCTCTCTCCTGAAAAGACTCTTGGGTGCTGAAAAATCTCATTGAGCTCCAAGTGAAGTGTTTTCATGTTTGGGGTTGAAAATTTATCTCTTCTCTATCCAAATACTTATTTTAACAAAACATGAAGAAACTTAATTTTGACATCACTCATCCTCAGTCACTATTAGTTGACACTTGCCAACTGTCTCAAAAGCTAAAGGTAAGGCACAGACATATGTGCTCAGACAGTGTGGTTGTATAAACATCACTTCCTTAGGAAAAGAGGCTGAAAGTTAATAACTGTCCCATGTATTTTTAGAACAGACAAATCTTAGAATTTTACAGAATCCTAAAGACAATTCTGTTTAATATTAGTGCACCTCCATGAGCAACTTAAGCCATTCCACCATATCACCCAGTTGAATATGCAAACCTAAGCAGTAAGAGGAACATTTCACTTTAATAAAATAGTTCTGGAGATTCTTCCCTCAATACTGCTCATCTTTTGATACCTGAAGTTTCTCACCATAGACAAGACACCAGCTTTGTACTTCTCTGTAACTATTATATAGACAAAAAGTAGTTACTGTAGTGCTAAACTGGAAAATTTGTCAGCTTAGCTTCTGTGTAAAATGTCCAAATAAGTAGTAAGAAGCACCCTGAACCCAATAATAATAAAAAGCTCTAACTTGCCCTTATGAAAGCACATCATGTCCAGATGTAACCTATGACATCAAGATCAAAAGTAGAATCTCAAAAGTAGACATATGCTTATAATTATTCTGAACTTTAGTTGTTGCTTGTGTTGGTCATATTATAATCACATCATTGGAAAGACCAAAATATCTGCTTGCATTCTAGAGATACTTGTGGAAAGAACAGAAATGAGAATTTGACAGTCCTTTTGAGATAAACAGTTATGAATAATGGCCTATAGTCTCCATTTACAGATAAAAACAGAAGCAGGAGAACACTATACTGACTATTTGCTATATATATTTAGTTTCACTAACTGAGAGCTGCTACATTCAAGGAACCAAATGATATGCAGGCAAATGCCCCATGGTCATGAAAAGGAATCACTAGACTCTTACGTTTTTGCCTTTTAATGCTAGTTACATCAGTGGCAGTTGTATGCCAAACAAAAATGGACTATCAGCCAGAATGGTGGCTTTTAACTTCTTCAGTGACATCAACAGAACACAACTACATTCCTTCCATCAAGTTGAGAGATAAAAAAAATAAAAAATGAGAAAACAAAGTCTGAAGAGAAACATGCAACTTTTAATTTTCCCAGTAATCCAAAGTCTCTTCTTTTTATATTACTCATGGTGATGCAGACTTCAGTACATAGAATCATTTTTGAAAAAAGCCTTAGCCTGACCATCCCCCATTTTCAAACATGGTCTTAATCTTTCCTCCCAATGTTTTAAGTTAGTGACATTATTGGTACTGTTCATATTTTTGTAAGGATTGTGAACTTTTAAATTACTCAACAGGAATTCCTTAGATGAGTTCTTTACAAGTTGCCAGGAACACATGTGTGTGTGCATATGTGCCTCTCTGTGGCACAGGGAGACAGTCCGAAAGAGGAGCAACAATGTAAACTTAAGGGCATGTTTTCATATGCAACTAAGCCCACTCTGCAATTCTCTGGGGACAAAAAGGAGAGCTCTCCCAACTGGTTAGTACTCAGTGCAGCACCATTAGACCATTTGCTGACATGCTATAATTCCTTAAGGCATCAAAAGCTACTAACCTTCTTCTTTCTATGATAGTGAGTTGACTCGCTATAGGGGGTTATAAGGGCTACAGTGAGTGTCAGAAGCAGCACACATTATGCAGAAGAAATGTGTGGCCAGGAGAAAAGAAGAGAAA
Organism: Megaceryle torquata; assembly: GCA_024611175.1. Classification (NCBI taxonomy): domain Eukaryota; kingdom Metazoa; phylum Chordata; class Aves; order Coraciiformes; family Cerylidae; genus Megaceryle; species Megaceryle torquata. The sequence goes on along the minus strand of JANIJG010010827.1, from coordinate 10,835 downwards.
GCAAGAGACAGAACCTTACCCTTTGGGGATTGGTAAACTATTATGCCAGCTCTTGTGAAACTATAGGAAGGACATTCTTATCTGTCTCATTCAGTCAGAGAGACATTCATCATGCCTTAGGAAGGATTCAGAGCAATAGCCGTTATTTTCTCTGAGTCACCATTTAGAGTTGTTTCCTCATAAATCATAAGGGAGACAGAAGACCAGGGTTTGTTGCTAGGCACACTCTGCATTTGTGAAATGTTTTGCAGTCAAACCAGGTGGTATGCAGTATTTGCCAGGTGATTTGCAGTGTTACCTTGCACACAGCTTTATATGAAATAACAGGTGATTATGATCTACTACAAGCTCTAAGAGAAAACAATACTAGACACAATACTAGACACTACTTCAAGATGCTGAATGCATGTTACTAACCTGAGAGGATCATCAACTTTTTCCTACTGGGCATAGATTTCTGCTGGTGTAAGAGGTTGAACAGGCTATCCCAGGCCAGACAGAGCTAGCAGGAGCAAGCTGAATGACTAAGGTGGGTGAGGGGAGAAGAACTGGGGGTGGTCTGTTAAGCAATAGGCTGTTAGACTGGCTCACCCCATCGCATGGGAAGTTATGGAATATAAAGATTAGTCTAACTTTTAAATTTTTAACACTCACTTAACAAGTGGCCAAACCTTCACAAAGTAACTTAGACAGCTGCAAGTTCTCGCTTAAACTTTCATAGACACACAACAAGAAAGTGTCAGGCACGAGAACACAGTCTAAGAGACCCTCTCATGGGCCTCCCTCTTGCCTTAGTCTTGCCTCCCTTTTCAACCAGCCTGTGGTTTCTCTACTGACTGCCAGCAAGCCTTCCAGCTGTGCTAACTCCAGCAGTGATGCTGGCATCCGTTCACTAAGAACTGGACTAAGCCAAACAGCTCCTTTTGTATCTCCCCAGAGCCATTACTTCACTATTGACTTGGACAAGATTCAAACCAGTTGCCTAAGGGTGAAAGGTTCCTTCTCCCATCACAAATTCCACACTTCCTCTTTTCCCTAGCTTCCAGCTGTCATCTTCTACCCCTTCTCCCTCTCAGTGGCTCTTGGAGCTTCTTGACCATTTTCAGCTGTCCTATAGTTCCATCTCTTTGTGCCTATATCCAACCATCTGATCTCCAAAAGCTGCTAGGCCTTTTTTAATTTGTCCTTCCTAAGTCTGCTTCTCTTTGTTCTCAAGCTAACCTGCTCTTCTCTTCTCCTCCAGTTTCAGCATCACTGGCATCAGTCCCAATTTCTATGAAAATCCAACCTAGCCCTAGTCTCTTGTTCCCAGTTCTTGTCTGTCCCTGTTTCACTAGATTCGGTGCATCATTTGTTCTGCATTCTCATTTCTTTGTCCAAGTGCTACCCACCCAGATTCCCCCTAAGCTTCTGTCTTTTAACTGAAAAATTCAGCTACCCAGCAAACAGCAGCTGAAAAGACCAAAACTGGATCTCCCAGTGAAATGGAAAAGACAGGACAAGGTGGTTGGACTGCAGCAAGTAAAAAAGAAAGACAGGGCATGAGGGCGAAAAGGTTCTACAGATCCACCTTGCTTGCTGAGATATAATGCCAGTTAGCCTCAGTGCAAACCTGTGCAAACTTCCTGGAACTTGAGCCAGTGCAGCTGTGCAGCACAGGGCTGCACTGTGATGTCAGCCTTAGGCTGACATGAGGTGACCTCTATCACTCCCAGAACAAAACAACATATAACAGCAAGCAGACACGTCTTCCCTCTGAACACAAGTGAAACTGTTCTAGTACCAGTCACCACTTCAGTGTATGAATGCCTGTGGGTACACTTACAGTGATCCTCTTCTTTCAGTAGACTTGAGTCACACCTTCCTACTTCCAGTTCTTTGCCTCTACAAATGCGGCAAAAAAGCCAGACCATTTTCTCCACTCTTTGTCTATGGCCAAGGTGACCTATGAGGACAGCGTAACATTCCTCATTGCAATCACATTCTAACACTGAGTACCTACATTGGATTCTGCTTTTGGTTTCTTATCATTGCTACCTGGTGTCTAATCAGAAGTCAATAACCTTATTATTGGGAAAACTGTCTGACCTCACCCCTCAGTTCACATATCTGAAAACAGTATTTTCATCAAATTAATACAATATTCTAGACTAATTGAGGTATCCAGTTAATTTAATGTATATGTTTCAGAAACAAATTCATCACATATAAAATTCCTTTAGAAGCATGACTTTAACTCCCTTCAAAGAAACTTGAGTATCAGGCCCACTATGTGGGTAACAAATGTTACAGGAGATGAGATTATGCAAGAGGGAGGTCACCTCCTGAAGGACTTGCTGTTCCCTTGCCTTGCCTGTTTCTGGAATTTTAGGTTCTTTCTAGCAGAACTGGCTCCAGATCAGAAGAAACTCCAGTCCTTCTTGGACAGAAATAACCACAAGTTTGCACAGCAATTATGAGATCTTTGTGACATCTGAAGGGCAAAAGGACAATGAAGGGACACAACACATACAGCTCCTCTAGGCTACATTGATATCAGCTACATACTTGGAAGATTGGACTTATTATGAAAATAGTCATCATCATACCAGATGTACATAGGTTGCTCCAAAACCACAGATGTAACATGGGAAACTTAAATTATAGGTTGTTCTCATTACAAAATTAATTGCATTTTAGATTAACACTTTATTACTTTAACAATTTCTAATATTTAATGTTGTATAGCATATATAATAAGTTTCTGTTTTGGAAAGAATAAATTAACACACCATGTAATTATTGGGATAATTACTAGGACAAACATACTTAAGACAAAATGCTGGCCAAAAACTACAGTGAAAAAGTTCCCTTTCAAGAAAAAGGAAAAGCTTTTTAAAAGTGGTCAGTTTACACATTCTTTCATTTAAGTTAGGAATCCTTATACTATTAAAAAAAAAACAAAACAAACAAACAACAACAAACAAACAAAAACCAGAGAGAGTGCTCTGTTAGTAATAATAAGATTTTCTCCAGTTGCCTAGTTTCCTAATATGGGGTGGTGTATAAATTTTTCTTTTAATACCCATTGCAAAATAAAAGTATCTATTAAAGATCAACTTAAGTGTGAGACAGAAGCAGCACAGATGATGAAACAAATGCATTTTAGGAAGATCAGTATGTCCTAACCTCAAATAGGCTTAAATCATGGCTATTCGCATATTTAAATCTACACAAATCTGCTTAAATCTTAGGAATTATTATATACCATGAGCATAGTCCTTGAAAGAGGTTTTATCCTTTTACTTGGCAAAATTTCTTGGATCAAAAAATCCTTTAAAAAAGATTATATATGATTTTGAGGTGTGAAAAGAAGCAGGCATTAATAAGTCAATCTATTTTGCACCAGATTGAATTATAATGCTTCTTTCTTATAATTAACATATATTTCTCTGGGCAGTTCCTGACTGCAGTAACCAATAATGGTTTTTCCAAAATATAATCAGGCCATAGAAAAGTCCATCTGAGACAAACAGAATAATTTCAATACATTTCCTTGGGACATATGCTAATTTTATAATAAAAACAAGACTTTGGGCTCAGTTTACATTCACTACAGACAGTAGAACTTCCTCTTGCCTCAGTGAGAGCTAGCATGACAAATCATCATTCTGTTAACTGCATTCAACATAGTAATTTAGATTGGTTTTAAACTTGTTAGTATAAACAGCTCAAAGAAAGGAGTAGCCGCTGTTTTAATACATTAACCACTGTTTTAGAAGAGTAAATTTAAGCCTTAATTTCCTCCTTTTATGCACTACCTGCCCAGTATAATGAAAACTTGTTAGACTCCTACTCATATGCTCATGACTGTAAATCAATTTAAAATAGTAAAGTTATGATTAAATGGTTGTCCAACAAATTAATTGTTTCAGCACTTCAGCATGTGCAAAATGGACTTATAAAAATGCGACCTAACTGATGACAGTTAAATTTTCCATATCTTGTGCTAAAATCTACAGTGACTGAAGACAGAACAAAGTAAAGCGGCTAAGGCAGCAGTAAAAACTGCCGTGAGCATATGGGACTTCCCCTCAGAAATATCAAATATGCAGTGTACATCTCTGAAGGCAAATACCACCTGAAGAATAAAAGCCCTCTGGAAATGTTTATGGATATAGCAGCTGATCCTCTCTCTGAGAGGCCAGCTTTTCCATTGTTTTCAGTGGGATTATTCATGCAGCAGGTTTTCAGCCTAGGAGCTCAAGTACTGTACTTTCTGGATGATTAAGTGGACAGTTTCATATTTTTCTTACACCAAAGATTATGTGAAAATGTAGGTACTTACACGGTAAAATGATAGATAAAACACTTCCATCCACTGGGTCTCTCCAGGAAGTTGTAGATATCTCTCTGTGTACTAGTTTTAGTTAAGTAACGGCTATGGAAACACTTTGTTGTACAGGCCATGCAGACTTCACTTTCTGACAAGGTTGTAGCCTTTGTGCCTTCCTCAGGGTTACAGGGAATCCCAGATCCATTATTCTCTGGGTTTTCTGGATCTGGTGCCACAGACGAATATTGCATATTGCTTAAGTACCCCCTGACTTCCAGCAACACTGAAGATTTCCTATTTCCATTCAGACTGCTAAGCTCGGAAGTGGAGCCTTGAACCTGTCCACAGAGGTTATACATCGGGTGCCCAATAGCTTCTCCACTATCACAAGACATTCTGTAACAACACACAGGTATTACTATCCCTGATCAATATTTAAAATCATGAAGAAGGTATTGTATGTCCTCCTTGCCCAGGGTGTTCTCCAGCAGCTGATAAAATGACTTTCTGCTATTATCACGGAGCTTCTCTGCGACACAAGTGTGAGCTGTCAGCCTGTCACCTGCTGTCACTCACAGCCTCTGAAATTAAATCAGAGAAACATATTACACACATGCTACACACCAGAAGTAACAGGAGGCTGGGAAAAGAAAGAGGTTAAGACTTCTGGAGGAAGACAGAATATTAATATTTAAAGTTCCAATTGTTAAGAAGGAAGCTTAAAACTAAACACAACACTAGTACAGCAGCAGAATTGTCTTGAGAGCTAATCCTATGATAGTCTTTTAAGCTGAGCAGTTCTTGAAGTGTCCTGATTAGAGGTGGAACTGTGAAATTTTCCTGGATTTATAACCTTGCTCTTGCCTGAAACACACCTACTCAGGTTTTGAACTTCAGCATCTACATTTCAAGAGATCTTGAGTGTCAATGACAGGAGGATTAAAACTTGATTAAATTATTTCAGTCACCTGAAATGGGGTCTGATTTTGCAGTCCCTTGTACACAGAGGCAATTCTTCTCAGGTGTAAAAAGAAGGATACCATTACCAGTAACTGTCATTGGGAGGTTAATATTTTCACAAGGCAAAAGACCAAAGACTTCTGGCTTGATTCTTGACTTTCTTCAAGCCATTTAATATTGGTTGCTAACTTTGTTACCCTGAAGCAAGTACCTAGAGAAACGTGAACAGAAAATGAAGCTCTTTATGGATCAATATATATTTGTGGGGCAAACTTAAAGTACTGCTAATACACAGATACTTGCAGCAATATTAAACATTTTGCGATGCTGAGAGTAGCTTTCTGAAATGTTATTTTTTTTACTTTCCCATTTCTTATGGTCGTGAAAACCTTTGTTATTTAAAATGTTTAGCTAAAAAGAAAACATGATAATATTAAAAGTATCATGAGAGTGTACTGCTGATGCTAATGTCAAAATTATATCTATAATGTCACATTTTAACATACTATGTTATCTGCAATATAATGTCCACATGCCTAGAAGATGCAGCTGACTTCTCCTCATGTCACAAGAGACTCACATCCACACTGAGTTACTTTATCCTGTGGAGGCTAGAGTAATTTAGAGAGCAAGAATTTCAGCCTTCACACTCTTTAAATTTAAGCTTATTTTTTGTTATTGCTTAAAGGTCTTTCTGCATAGTGGTTGAACTCCCATTGTATTACATCTGAACAGAGCCCTCCACAAAATATTGACATGGAGTTGTGTGTTCATGTCTTAACACTGGTCAGTGTGTTCATGTCTTAACAGTGGTCATGGTAAGATGGACCAATACCTTTCTGTTAGCCCTGTAGCAGATAGAGAAATACCTCCTTTCCCTCATCAGTTCTCTGAAAAGCTAGAGGGACCAAACATTACAGCTAAAACACAAAGTCCTTCATCTAAGTTAATCTACAACAAGAACATAAGAAACACATAAGAAGTAGACACCCTTCATATAATTTTAAGGTGCTGATGCTACCTAGAAAAGTGCTTGTAGCAAAGGCTGGCTACCCATCAGTTGCAAAGACACCTGAAACACATTTGCTAGCCTGCTTAACCAAAACAGGAGACCCTACACAGACACAAAGCACAAAAAAAGCCCCTGAAATCTGCTGGCAAACAGTACCTACTTTCTCTTGTCGCATGTCCTACTCCTCCTCTTTGCCTCTCCCTCAGCTCCACAGCGGACTCCCTGAATAGACACAGGGAAAAGAGCTACTGCTTAACTCTGCCCCCAACTTATCAAGTCCCACCCTAAGTAAGGCAGGATCCCTCCCTTTTTTCTGCCTTATTTGGCTGCCCTTGCAAAAGGCAGAGAAAGAACTGGGGAACCATCTTGACCATTTCAGAAAAGAGTCACTCCTGCTTCTTCCTGTTGTCAAAACCAGCAGTCACTAGCAACAACTTAATTTTGCTGAGGATCATCCTCCTTTCCCTCCCAGTCCTTTTCTGATCTGCATGCACTTAATTGCAATGGGTTAAAAGTGGCATTTCCTTACTGTACATCTTTTAAAACATGAATTAGGTGTTGCTTGAAGCTAGCTGGAGGCTCTGAAGCAGGCTTTCATATTGAGTAAGACTAAATAGACAGCTTCAGTTGTTTGTTTTTTCCCATCAAAATTTTGGCAAAAACAAAAGCAGCACATCATTATGTTATATTAAGTAATGGAAAATTGGAGATCTCTATTGTTGTTGCCTTTCTGAACTATGTCTCTTCTTTTTTTTTTTTTTTTTTTTTTTTAATTAATCTGGGAGAAAAGAATCCTAAACATAACCATTCTACTATCAAATTCCTCATTTTACTGTTGGAACTTTCTAATCAGGAAGGAGAAAATGTATACTGCTATTTCATTATTTTTCTCTTTTGTAAATAAAATTCAGACTTGTCTGAAACACTAGCATTCCGAACATGAGTTGCTTCCCACTTTTCCACAGTCATGTGGCTGAGAATGAAACAGAGGTAACAATTTCACCTTTTGTTCTGACAGTGGGGGAGTGTTGCCATTGTACATGGTCTTCAACTTTTATCATGACTGTTCATGGGGCTAAGACCTCATACCTTGGAAAGATCATCACAGAAAATTACTTTCTTTCTCTCCTGTTACATTTCCATACCCCTGAATGAAACACAAATGTGCCTAGTTCCTTTATTTTTCTGCTAAACATAGTCTGTTCAGTCTTATGTTTTCACTGATCTAAAAAATCAGCTCCTCCAGAGCATTGTCCTTGGAAGCTGTGGAACTCATTTTATATGGTGTATAGAACTGAATACAGCATTCCAGAGAGTACTGGAGGTGAACCATTGAGAGAACTAATACCTGACTGGAGCCACAGATATCCTTCTCCAGGTTTTGCTCATGCTTCTTCCTTGAAATGCTTTCTGCATCAACTAATACTTTTATACTCTCTGCTGCATTTTTTACAGACAGTAATTTCCTAAATGCAAAAATCATTGTCTGTTCTCTGACCTCTCCTGAATATAACTTTGAAAGCTCTAAGTAACTAGTAAGAGTATGTAGGAAAAAAAAAAAAAGCATTAAAAAAAATTAATCAGCCAACCAACCACTAATTTTCTTGGATATTTTTAAGATTTTTAAAAAAATCTTCTTTGAGTGAAAAATAGTACCCAGCTTTACAGAAAATGCAGAAACTCAACATATTATCAGCAGGTCTGAAACCACCGCAGAAATAGAATCCAGATTATTGGACTCCTATTTCTTGATTAAAGAAAAGATTATTTGGTCTTAAGATTTTATTAGACTGAACTCTGGAAGACATGAACTCATTCCTTCATGCATAACCCTCCCCCTGCCCCCAAATGAAGTATATCACATTTTTGGGTCAAACTCTCAAAAAGCAGTTAGTCACCTAACTAAATTATGACTTGCGTGAAATGGAAATGCATTATTTCAGGAATATCTAACCGATGAAGTTTTCACTGGTCTAATTTTATGTGCACATAACGGCCTGCAACTGCATATGTACAAAAGTGTGGCTTTTAGGGCTAGGATCATTTCTCATCTCATGTTTAATCCCAACGTGCCTGATGCAACCCACATGCTCAGCAAGCACATCCACCCTGCACAGACAGTACTGTATTTAGCATTAGGCACAGCAATAATGATAACTTATAACCAAAAGCCCAGGATGGGAAGGCACAGGGAAATGTCTGGGTTTGAGATGCAGATTTGAGCCCCTTCTTGACAAGGAGACAGTTCTCAGAAAACTACCCTAAACACAGGACCAAACCCATTTTCCATTGATATTGCCATCACTATGTCCTCCAGTGTCCTCCAAGAAACATGTCAATCAGTCATGCAAGAAATATAAAGTAACAATATGGAACCCAAATGCTAGAGAAGGTTTGGAATGATAATAGATAAGATCTGAGAAACTTTCTCACTCTCCTCTGTTCATTTACAATTTCATGCTCAGGACCTAAGATTTCTGCGTACAGTGCTCCTGAACATTCACTTTGGGCTTGTGAATTCCAGTTTCAGTACTGGATACCTAAAAGTTAGACACTGATGAGTGCCATGTAGCATTCTAGTTTAGCTATACAATCTTTTCTTAGCAATGAGCATATTAGGGCACAAATCCATCATCTTGTGTGGCTTGAACGCGTTGTACCCAGGCTGTCCGCAAGGGGAAAAATTCCAACCCTTGCTTTTTGCTTGAGTTTTGCGGACTGATAAGCCAATGGTTTTACAGGGCACTGTAATCCAAAACTTACTGTGGATAATTAGGGATTTTGGAATGGGGTATATATAGGCTTGAGCAACAAGTTCACATAACAGTACCCATTGTACCTTTAATTTCTGACTGAAAATAAGGTAATACCTGTCTTGCAAATATGTTAGGTAGTTCAGTTGTCTGTAGAGTGCTTTGCAAACCATGTAATATGTACCATGAATACCATTATTCTTCTCCACAAGGATGTGCTAAAGATTAATCAAGATTATCACGATTTGTGTACTATGCTGTTGGAAGGATGGTACATAAAAAACCAGCAGATTTTGACACTGAGCTTCCATTCACTCCCAAAAGCCTGTCATTTAAAATATATTGTAGTATTTTACTACATGGGAGAAGCTCTGAAATGCTAAATTGCCTTTTATGTATGTTGGTACTGCTTTACTATTTTAGTATTAATACAGATAGTCTACAAGGCTAACAGCTTGACCCAGGGTATTATCTAACAGTTCTATAAATCTCTCATTCCTGTGATGGAATGATTTAAAAAAAAATAAAAAATAAAAAATTACCTTCATTTATGCAGGATTTTTCCTCTCTGTTCAAACTGAAAATAAAATGTTTTACTGGAAAAAAAAGAAAGGGAAAATGCAGCATCTTCAAGAAATGCCTGAAATTAGTAACAGATGTAATGTGAAGAAAATGTCAGCCTCTTAGTATGATACTATATCATACATGTATAGATCTTGTACTAGATCTTACCATGAGATCTAAGCTAGATCTTATACTAAGTATTTAGTATACATATCAAAGAATTAAAAATATTTTAATGTATATGATAAATAAGCTAGATCTTATATTTCAAAATATGGTTGTTATGCAGATGCTAATTAAACAAATTCTGTTGGTCTGATGGAAATAGTAATTAATTAATTAATTATTTCATATTATCATTATAGTAGGAACTAGTAGCAGCTTCCAGATTAGTTTGTGTACCACATCTGTCTCTTTCCCTTTTTTTGAAATTTCATCAACATTGCAAACACACGGACCGAAATTTTCTTTTGGAAGTCTCTAATTCTGGTTTTGACTAGTTGGTTAAAAAGCTATTCAGCAACCTTTGACCAAAAAGATAGAGAAAAAGAGCCATCTCTTTTATAATAAAAACTACTGACAACAGACATATAGCAATCCCAAACTGAAAACAACCACATGGTTGGTATTCCTCCTTTTTCTTATTCTGTTTCATGTGCTAATATTAATGGTTGGACTTGATGATCGTAAGTAAAGGTCTTTTCCAACTTAAATGATTCTGTAATTCATTTGAATGATCCTGTCATTCATCCTATGATCCTATGATTCTTTTTTTTTTTCCCTTTACCTCAACCATCCACTCTATCTGGGCAAACACTGCTATTTTTTGCATTGAAAAGGTAAAGTTCTCGTTGCAGTGACAGGTACACTAATGCTATTAATGTTCCATACCAAAGCACTGGGTAGCATGGTGAAGATGAAACACAAAGAGAAGGGTGAGAAGGATATCGACGTAAAATATCAATTGACAAAAAGAGTGCCTTCATTTGAAAGATGCGGTTTTCAGTCTGAAAATAATAAGAGCAGTGTATACACCCACTGGACTCGGCGTATAGGAATGACAAGAGGGAGAAAGTGGAAATCGCACTTCAGTGTATTCCCTCCCGGCGTGCGTCCGATGGCGCACAGGGATTCAGGACCTTGGAAAGCCCCCGCCCCCACCCCGGCGCCCCGCCGCACCCCCCTCTCCCCCCGCCCTCCCTCCCCCCCCCACCCACCCCTCCACACCCCC
>JANIJG010010826.1:9769-21434 GCA_024611175.1 Megaceryle torquata | reverse complement strand
TTTCCTTTTCCTTTTCCTTTTCCTTTTCCTTTTCCTTTTCCTTTTCCTTTTCCTTTTCCTTTTCCTTTCTTTTTCTTTTTTTTTCTTTTTCTTTTTTTTCCTTTTTCCACTCCAGCAAGCTTTAGAATGTGAAATTTCATTAGGAAGGCTAGATTCAAGATCATGCAATGATAATGTCTTCTTATTTATGTTTTAGGGGAAATAATTAAGCCTTAAATATTGAAATTATTTAAGATGTTGTTGGCACTTTTCTAGTATGCAGAACCTAGTTAGCACTGACCAGAAAGGTAACTACTTATTAAGCCTCTTTAGATCCACAAGTGTGAATGAATTGGTGTCATTGTTCAATGGGTTTTACAAAATTAATATTAAGAAAATGTATTAGTTTCAGTATGATCGATGATGTGGCAAGAAGAAAGGATGAGGAATGTATGGAGTAATTTGCTTTCACTTGCTGAAAAATAGAGCTGCATTGAAAATCTATCAGGAGAAAATTAAAGAAAGGCTGAAACAAGCATCCACCTTAGTCTTCTTCAGTAGCAATGCGGAAACTGAAAAAGTGAAGGCTTTGAAAATTTGAAATGCTAATGAAAAAAAGGAAAGGATCATATATGAAATAAAGTTCTATCTTAATAGAACAGATGATGTGACACAATTTCTTTTCATTTGTATCACAAGATTGTTTCCTTCCATTTTACAAGAGTGCTGTTTTGTTATGCCTTAGCAACCATCCCTACAGAGCCTCAAACATTTATCTTGATTCTATTTCATACATATTTCAGTGAATCTCATATTGTCATTCAGGTCTTAATTACTTTCATATGAAAACTTTTGCATACAAGAAGGGGGTAAACCTGAATTTATTGCCTCAGTGATTCTACTGCATAAATCTGCTACTCTGGAAGATCTAAATAGAGTGCATTTTTAATTTTCCATGAAGAAAAGATGAAAACTAAATATCCAAATGATTTTTATGTATTTGGAGACTGATATTAAAAAAGAGAGGCCTTCATTTCTCGTGAAAAGGCAGTGATGGCTGTTTTCAGTATGAAAATGAATAACAAATTGTCTTTTCATAATTTTAATTATTTTTATTTAAAATTATACTAATTAACAGGCTTTATTAAGCACATGGCAGTATGCCTATTTCCATGCTAAAGTAAATTGATATTTAAATATGAGAGCACAGTGCTGGATTTCTGAAAGAAATAGGGACCAGATCCAGTAAACCACTTCCTGAAGAGACTAGGTAGTGACAAGGCTGAGGCTGCTTAACCCATTCTTTAGACAAGAGCTCTGGAAGTGAAAATTTCATGCCATTCCCAGGCTTCCTCTTACACCAGTTAGCAGAACATATGTACCTTATTCTAAGATGAAAACCCATCACCCCATTTGGGTGGGTGCAGAGACACTTCAAGCCAGCCAAATGTATTTTTGTTATGGCCTCTCTACATAGGATTATTTATTCCTATACATGTCCATACAGACATGCAAGCTAGCCCACTTAATTAACTGTGTATACAGTCTTAAATTTAACACATTGGATGTACTGACAGTATGAAATATAAGGAAAAATAAGGGAAAACTGCACAGAAGTGCCTTTCAAATCAGGTTTGCTCTAAGCATGACTGCGGTTTTGATCTCGGCAAAGAAGTTGCTAATGATGCAAATAATTATCCTCAGAATTAACTTTGCATGAATGTGTTGTTCCATTCTCATCAATGAAACAGCTTATGCACATAAAATCAAGCACAGGTATGAGGACGTGCAGAATCAGTACTCTCTATAGTTGCTTTTGGTCACTTGATAATATTAATGAAGGTTATTAATTCACATACAAGAGAATTGGGTACAGCACAGTAGTGAAGCTGCAGAACTAGTCTCTATTTCATGGGTGTTATGGCATTTGCCTACAGTGTGTCTTTATTAATTGTAATTTTCTATGTGGTATGAGTTGTTCTACTATTTCTTATTCTCTGGTTTTCTAGCCTTACAGTGTTGTAAATGATATTGATGGCTTTACTTTTTCCTGCTTTTGCATTTTTTTTAATTTGTTTTTCTATGTATGAACTCAACAACCTGTGCTTTCCTTATGTCCCTTAAATGGTATAGCAGATATTTTTGAAAAAGCAGGAGGAAAAAAAGTTTAATAGTAGAATACTTGGTAACCAAATAATAGAAATTCTTGTCCCCTGACAATCACAGAATCACAGAATGGTTCGGGTTGGAAGGGATCCTTCAAGGTCACCTAGTCCAACCCCCCTGAAGGGAGCAGGGACATCTGCAACCACATTAAGATATCTGCATAAAACAGATCAGACTTCACAATAAATCTTACCTGGAATGAGCCCTTTCTTCTAATTACCTTATGGGCAGTGACTCTGAACTCATTGTTGTTATTTCCAGCATTTACCAGCCAAAGTTAACTGCTCAGTTCTTCAAATTGCTGATCTAGACGTCTAGTGCCAATTGACAAAGAACTTAGCCGTACCTTTTGTAAATGGAGAGAAAACAAACAGTCCTACTATTTGCAGAAGACTTGAAAAACTTTTTCAAATATGCCTTGTGTTGGGAAGGAACTCGAGTGTCTTCAAGTTGCAGCATCCTATGCAGAGGTGAGAGATGCTTTTCAAGACTTCTTGTATCCATGCTCTTTTGTGAGCTGAACAGTAATTTGTTTGAGAGCCAGAGAAATTTCAGCAATGGGCACACCAAAGATTTTGTAGGAATCAAATGAAGTTTGAACAGTCATCCAAATGTCAGATACCATTTGGTCCCAACTGCTGATATGGCAATGCTTATATCCACAGAGCTAAATTATATTACCCTTAGCTTACCTCTTTTTGTATCAACTTGGAGTTTGTGTCTAGGAGGTTTTTTTTTGAGAGAGTGCTAATTCGTAGGAGCTAAAAGTATTGCAGGGACTACATTAAAAATAAATGGTGAGGATGATGATAGGATGGCAGGTGTAGGTTTGCTTTGACACAGTTTTGTTTACTATAGAGCACAAAAGGTACTGAAGAGAAACCCAAAGTCTCAGCGGAATGCTGCCCCATGGGCAAGTTTCTTGTCTCTCTTCTAACCTGATCTATGGTATGTCAGAATAGCATGTAGACAGATTGTGTAGGTCAGGCTGATTTATAACAATGTTAACCACTCCTTTTCTGTTTATCAGGAAAGTTTCTATCCTATTTGTGTAGTAAATTCTCCCCTAGTTGAGCAGATCCCGTGCAAGGGTGCTTTGCTAACATTTAATGGTCTGGAGGACTGTGTCCTCCAAAAATCCTGAAATAACTGTTCTTTAGTGCCTGAAGTTCTCAACTTTCACCCTCATTCAAACTCAAACCCCAAAGCTACCCCTGACCATTTCCAGTCTTACCCTCTAACAAACATGAGATGTTTACCACTGCAAACACTATCAGTCCTATTAACTTACAAGGTCTTGCAAAATTCAGCAATAAAATGAATTCTGTCCATATTGTTATCCTAATACTAGGCATATATTTTCTCTGATTAGTATTTATACTGCTGTGTTAAATTTCCAAGTCCAAATCAGTTGCCTGAGAGCTCATTATGAAGCTCTGTAGACCTTGCTGTCTGAAGTAATATAAAGAGATTTCTATCCAGGTTCAAGAAGCATGTTCTGCCAGAGGTGAAAATCACATATGAAGTTTGGCATGGGTCACTGATGGTGTAATGATGAAGCTTAGAGTTAGCTTAATCTTACAGTATGGGGAAGGTACAACTTGGCTTATTGATGTGTTCCTTAACTCTTGTTTAATCTAGGAAGACTGGTGGATCATTCAGGACTGCTGGGTATAAGATGAGAGGCAGAGGAGGTGTTTGGAGGAGAAGGACTGTAGAACTTCATTAATTCCTAAGTTTTTCAACTCTAATGACATGAGGAAAAGGGCTGTCACTGCCAGTAGCTTCAGCTCTCATTGTACTGATGGGATTGGAAAGTCCTGTGTAACTATAATGCAACATTTACAGAAATTTGTGAACAGAAATTTTCTGTTTAACTTCAGATAATGATGCTTTTGTAACGATCTCGACCAGCTTGAGGGCTGATAAGAGGGTTAGGATTCAGAAAAACAGCATGTAAGGATCTGTTTTGTTGCTGTTTTCTGCATAAGTCTCCAAGCAGAGGTAAGTGCGGTAGAGACAGAGGGTAATGTTGTCCAGTGAGCAAGGCGAAATACTGTCATGATTGGGTCATACTCATACTGCAGGTTGATCAGGAAAATATAAGCATGGGTAATGTTTTTCTTTCCAGTTCAAGGACTCCACCCCTTGTGAAGTGGTCTGGCTTTCTCCTGAATGTATTTTAGCAGAGGAAATCCGTCTCTTGGACACTGCAGGCTGCTGCTCCTTGTTGAACTCTCCCAAGAGGGAATACTCCCATGCAAAGGTTTGCTGTTTAAAAGCTAAATGTGGCTTAATATGAATTAGTTTATGAATTAATTTACTCCTAAAGTGGAAAGAGACAAATAACTGTAGTATAGATTGTCCTGTTGCAAGATGATATTCCATTTCAGTGGGAACTGGAAGCAGTCAGTGTCTTTCAGGATCAGTAGCTTAATATCTGTAAATGGGATAGACAGTGAGCCAAGTAAAGTGTATCCTGTTCGTCAGAGGAATTTCAGGAACATTGAGCACTCCTAGGCTGAGAACTGTGGTTTTCTTTCCAGGGGAATTAAGTCAGTCCCATTGCTGAACCATTTTATACAAGGCTGGGAAAGACCTTCCTAAGAGCAAGAATCTTGCAATGAAGCAAATGGAAAAAAGTTTCTTAGCTTTATTCTGCATCCTATGGAGTAAAATACTGAGTAAATGACATGTCTGTGACATTAGCATATGAGATTTGTATAGCAAGGCAAGTACAGAAATGAAACTTGGCAAAGTTCTTTGGCTTACTGTGACCCTGTTGTTTATGTGCAAGAAACATTCCTCAAATAGTATGAGCTCACGTCTTATGACTGAAAATTCTACAGATCCATACATTGCTTCCACAGATTTACTATTAGACTGCTTGTGCAAATGGTTTTACTTATGTCAAACATCAATAAAACATTTATAAAGAGTTTAATCATTTCATTTTTAATAAATCATAGAATCATAGAACATTTTAGGCTGGAAGGGACCTCTAAAGGTCATCTGGTCCAACCTCCCTAGGTAGGAACATCTGTACCTAGAGCGTGTTGCTCAGAGCCCCCTCAAGCCTGACCTTGAATGACTCCAGGGATGGGGCCTCCATCACCTCTCTGGGCAGCCCATTCCAGTGGTCTATCACCCTCATATTAAAGAACTTTTTTCTAATATCCAGTCTAAACTTATCCTTTCCCAACTTAAAACCATTGCACTTTGTCCTAGATTTGGGACATTTTATTTTGGAAAAGACCTGTTTTGAATGAGGTCCAGAAAATATCAAAAGGGAGTTATAGCATCACTTGGTTCTGTTGTTCCAAGCTGCATAATTCTGCAGTGTGAAAAGGCTAATCTGATAGGCGCTGTAGTTATTTTTAATGCATAAGTCTTGTGATAAAGGAGCATTACAAATCTCTCAGAGGGAAGCCATTATCCAATATTTATGCAAAGCTATGTGAATACTCTGTTATCCTTCTGCAAGCATTGCTTCCTCTTGCTGGACATTATGCAGTGACAATAACCAGGCAGCACTCACTTTTGGAATTTACAGAGAGATTATGTATTCCCTAAATTGAGTTGACCACAGGCAGAGCTAGGATGCTTCTAGGGAAATAAAGACAAAGAGTGCTTTCTCTTTTGTTGCCTCACTAGTTGTTTAATATAAAATGCATTAATTTTGGTATTTAAATAAATTAACTGGCAGCTGTAAGAGATCAGTTTTGTAACATCCAGCAAGGTGTTTGATATTTGCTCATGTAAAGGTCTTAGTAGAATATCCATTAAAAACGTGGAAGAAGGAATGTGATACTTTGCAGTCTGGGTTAAGCAAGGTTCTTGGGGAGATGCAAAACCTTTTACTATACCAGCTGATATAACTGGGAAAAGCAGACAAGTATAAAGGTGTGAAAACCTTTTGACACTTGAAATATAGGGCATCAACCTTCAAAACTAAGTACTAGTAGAGAATAATTGCTCAGAATTTAACTTGCTTATGTCCAATTGGAGACTCAGAAAAAAGCTGGTTAGGATCTGTAGAGCAAGATGCTCCAAGCAATGGAAGAGGCCAGGTGGTGCTGAGAGGGGGAAAAGAGGGAATTATTTTCCGGTGAACACTGTGATTAGGTAGAGGTTGAAGGGGGGAAAAAAAAAAAAACCCCACAGTTTGACACAAAGGCGGAATATTTTTTGTGTCTTAGTTTTGTAACATTCAGGACAGTTACAAATTTGAGATTCTGTGCAGTATAACTGTACTATAATACAGATTACTCTTTCTGTGCAACAATGTGTATAGTGTTTGTATACAGCTAAAGAGATACTTTTAAACAGACAAAACTGTCATCTTTGATACAGTTCAGGAAACAAGCTAAGCACATGTCACATTATGTACTCCCAAAAGCTATGCCCTTTTGACATAGGCATTTCTACAGACTAGAAAAATCAATGATACAGAGGATCACAGGGTTAAAAAAAATAATTGTCCATCAGTTTTATTAAAAAGCTGTGCACTGGATGCATGCCAGATAAAATGTAGCTTTCAATAGAGTCACTGTTGAAGAGTGTTTGCAAATTCTTCTAAAACTCCTGGAAAAAAAAAAAGTAAATATTCCACCACACCCCCCACCTCCTTGTAACTCATCAATGAATTATACCACCAGGTTTTCTATGTAATAAAAATAATAATCCTGTAAATAACAAAACCAAGAGTGGTCTTTATTTCCACTCAGAAGAACTTTTACCTTAACTGCACTTTTGAACTGTTCTGTATGACATAAGATAGAGAAGCTAATGGGTGACACAGAATGCTAGGTCAAAAAAATACAATGACCAGATGTAGTTTGATATTTGTGTATTTACAGTTGTGTAGACCAACAAAAGATTTTTACTTTCTACCTCCTCCTCAGGTTATTTTTCCCAAGTCTATAAATTAAACAAATGTTAGCTTGTGGGTATACGTCATTGTCCATTGTAGTATGACAAGGCTGTCTGGTATCTTTGTGTGAATGAAAGAAAAGGGAGAAGATACAATTTCATGTGAGAGTGGAAGAGGGTTCAGCAGAAAGCTGTGCGTTTGAAAGAAGAAAAGATCAGTCCTGAGGGACTGACTCAAGGAGGAAGGATTTAAACCTTAATCACATCCACATTCTTCTCCTACAGAACTAATATTTTGGCTGATTTATTGAAGTTAGAGTTTTCAAGAGAAAGGAGCAATAGCTGAGAACTGTCTGAATTTCATCTCAGCTTGAAAAATCCCCTCCAAGTGTCTAGGGAAGGAATGCTAAGCACAGATGGAATGGTGATATATACTGGGCTGGGGGAGCTGCCCAGACTGTTCTGAGCATTTGATTTTGTGAATAAAAATAAAGCCTTTTTCTTTGACCTCTGAAGGATTAATTTCTTAATTTAGCACTCAGTAGCAAAGAAGCCTGCAGAAACAAAAATAATTGGATGTGCTTATAATGAATTGCAGTGTTTATATTTTGTATAAGGCACAAACCCCATAATCTGCTGATTGCAGTTGAGTTTGAAAAGTGCTAATTCATGAGCTTTGACATTTCAATTATTTTATTATTAATATGTTCAGCATCCACCTGTACTGCTGTCTTAGCATCATTTCAATAGCCCTGCTAAACAACACTAAAGACAGACAATGGGAAATGCCCTATCACTGTGCATTTTTCTAAAGGATGATGTGGTAAATTTAATGAGACTTTAATTTGATTTAAGGTGACTGCTTTTCAAAGCTGAAGTACAAGCTGTTGTAAAATTGTGCTGACGAAGGTAGAAAGTGAACAAAAGCTCAACTCCATTGAAATTTTAGATGTGATCAAGCAATAATTTTTGTACTTGGCATATTCATCAGTGGTCTGATGCAAATGGCTTAATATTTCTTAAAAGTGTTGCATTCATTTTTAGTTCTAAATGATTCTTTTTTCTCTTTCTGCTGGATGCATTTAGCCACAAATAGTTATCCAATCATGTTGCCCTATAATTAAGGCACACAAGAAGGGAAACAAATGCAAAAGAACACAGATGATTACCTGAAAGTACTTTTCAAGGACTAATTTTTTCCTGGTTACAGCAAAATTATTACAGAAGTAAAACAATGATATGACTTCTATGCTGTGACATGCAGACTGTGTATTGTGATAACTCCAGACTGCCTGTTTTAGAGTGACTAAAAAAGCCAATGCATTTAAAACCACGTGTTAACACACAACTACTTGGATTTGCATATGGTGGGGCTGTCAGAAGAACACCTAAATTCTCTTCTGTGAAACTAAAAGCGCTTCCCTGGCCCTGGCATGCTGTTCGGTGGTTTTGCAGTGTACCAGGAGCAGGATGGCAACATATGACCCACTTGTAATAAACCTTCAACCCCCTTGGGCAGAATTTAATTCAATCCTGAATGTGTTCTCATTAAATCCAGGTCTTATTTTCTCTGCTGGAGAAACCTAGGAAGAAGAGAAATGATTTTCAAATCACCCCTAGCTTGCCATATTTTTCCATCTGGCACCCAAAGAAAGAAATGGGAAACCAACATTGCAGATCTTAATGGTGACACAGGACATCTATCTTTTCCTTTCTGACTAGAAGGTGTAAGGTATGAGTCTTTGACAATAAAGGATATGATGTTTAGTGCTACTAAAAATTCCCATTTGTGGCTTTGAATATGCACTATTTGTGGAAATTTCTATTCTGAACACATCAAAGTCCATTTCTTCAAGGTGAATACACTAACTAGGCAAGTACTAATAAGCCAGAGCATGTATTTTTATTCTCTACATAATCTTTGTAAGCAATTTAGTGGAATTTAAAAAAATTGTTAAAAATAATGAAATTGGGTTGCTTACTTTATTCTGTGGAATTTTTCTTAGTGCTTACAGTGATTACACAATCTTTCCTGGGGCTACTTCTCAAGAAAGCTATTTTTCTTTTCTTCCATGGTCCAGAAAGATGATTTCTTTCTAATGATGGAAGTATATTCATATGGACAAGTATTTTCATTAACAGAAGCTAAAAAAATGGAGGCATTTTAAAGACCATTGCAATTAGATTAGCAATCACTTCAGCTTTAAATTAATTATTTATTTATTTATTATTTGGTTGGTTTGTGCTGCTGATTTTTTTTTTTTTTCTTTCCCCAGAGAAACAAACTCCGGTTTGAGAACTTTGTTAGTTAGCTTTTAGTGCAAGGATAGATGTCTTGCTTTAGTAGAAGAAAAAAATCTTCTTGTCTCTGGAGAGAATTACACAGTAGGAATTGAATCATTTAAATCAACATTAGTGCATTTGTTACCTGCCTGTCTATGAGTGACTGTAATAACCTCTTTTCTGACATTTATGTGCATATTATACCAAAACCATGTTTCTGAATTCATCAGACTTCTAGAAGATCTGGGGATGGGGAAAGTAACTTCCATAGTTCTCTGAATGCCAACTTTTGCAGCTGCTCAGCTAGGGAATATCTCTCAAATTAAACCAAAATTATGCCTAGTAGAAAAAAACCTCAGAGCCTTACAATTAGCTAGAATTAATGCCTAAAATAAAATACAGTGGAAAAGTGTAATTTACAGATATTTTCTAGTCACCAAAAAATATAATTTTCTTGGAATAGGTCTAATTAAGAGTTGCGAATTTCTGCAATATTTAAAAATAAGTAGCATGTTGAATATTTCCTGGTTATTATATAATTATATAATTACATAATTATCTATTAATAAATGCAAAGGATTAACAATTGTCTGCTTTAAATTTATGAGAACTAAAATACAAATCACTATCAAGTTGTACCAGTTTTGATAAGCACCATCCAAAATGTAAAAAATAAAGAAACTACTCATGCTCCAAACTGTTTACAATCAATAGCAAAGGGTAAGCTGATACAAATGATCAATAGCAGAGATGTTTGTGTACGGCCGATACAATGTAGAAAATCTTTAACTGTCTTGCAGTTTAACCAGACGGTTATACATCACTTGCTATTAGCCAGCTTAAGCACCCACGCTCCCTATCAACTGAAAGGACTCAGAAGGAACACCTTTTAGTATATAGCCCAGCCACACCAAATTGCCTTGGAGTCTTGATGCACTCACCAGTTGGAAAGGAGTATTGTATGTTGGCACCAGTGGCTTCCTAACATGCAAAACTGAAGGCACTTAACATAAACCTGTGGTTCTTGGGTGAAGATGTAGCTTCTTCCCTACTCTTCTTCTATTTCCCCAGCACCTGAGAATAAATGAGCCCTTTCTAAGAAGGTGGGATTTCTTCCAGATTTCCAGTGGACTGCATCTTAGGTGGATTTGGCACATTTTTGCCATAGTAAAGTTAGGACTCCGATCATTTTAAACTCTTGCCATAGTCATATGCAGGAAATAGATATGTCTCTGATGGCAATATTCACCTTTAGGGGCTCTCCACTGAATAGAAGAGCTTGATTGTAGAAAGACTGGAATAAACGGCAGCTAAAGTGCTTAGTTGTGTCCTGGAAAGTCAGAATAAAATCTGAGTTTAGAGTTCAAGGCAGAGAGACATATTATTTCACAGATAGACATCAGTCCTTGTTGCTATCTCTTACTTTTTGGCAGAGATTGCACAAGCAAACTAGAGAAGTTTTCTTAGCTTGCTTAACAAATACGTTTTTAGCTATGCCTGGAAATAAATCTGTGTACCTATTAGGATAGAGATGTGTCTTATTGCTGTTGTGGGGCTATGTCTATGTGGATGTGCATTTGAAAATGTATACTTGTTTGTTTGTTTGTTTTGATTTGTAACCAAAGTGTATGTTCCTTTCTTGAACCAGAGGGCTAGCAAATCCTGATAGGCATAGGGGCAAGACCACACTAGATAACAGTAACGTGGCTCTGGGTTGGAGCCATTCCCACCAAGTTCAGAATGCTGCTGGGCATGGGAGGACCTTCCCTCTTCACATGGGGAAGTCAGGCAACGCTGCCACTTATGGAAACAGGAAGACACCAGTGATCTACAGGTAGTGCTTATGGAAAGGATTTACCCTTTTTAAGTTTAAGCAACACTTGAAGCCAGAATAGATCAACACAATTAAATGATTGGTCATAAGCTTGAAATATTTTTGATGCAATCACATGTAGCTTTTTTGGCCATTTCCAAACCAACACAGGAATCTGGATCTGATTATGATACTGGTAGAGTAAATCTATGTACTTTTAATTAATTCTATTGGTTCCAAGCCTCTTAAATGCATCTCAGAAGATGAAATAATATGTTTGCTATCAATGTTCAAGTGAAAGAGTGAAATATGTTAAAAGAAATACCTACAGAGCATTAAAAATCACAGTAGAAAAGAAATATGTTTTATACACTTAAAAAAGATATTTTTTAAAAAAATGTTGCCCAGATTTTATTCAGTCTATTTCCTGACTAGATCAAGATGCTATGTATTTGGGTTTTTTTGTGGGGTGTGTTTTTGTGTGTGGTTTTTTTTTTTTTTTTTTTTTTTTTTTTTGGGTGGGGGGGGTCTGTTTTGGGGGTTTTGTGTGTT
>JANIJG010010825.1:0-15922 GCA_024611175.1 Megaceryle torquata | reverse complement strand
GCCAGTAGGGGAGGAGAGGGGGGGGTGGGGGGGGTGGGTGGGGGGGGGGGGGGGGGGGGGGGGGGGGGGGGGGGGGGTGTTGCCAAAGTGTCTCCTTCCCAAAGCTGGTTGTTGCTTTCAGGGGAGAGGAGATGGACTCAAGGAGGGGCTAGCATAGAAAGGTGCAAATCACAAAGAGTTGATGTGTCCTGAGAAGTGGTGGGCAGTGGAGAAAATGAGGCTGCAGCTTGCTATGGACCACCACAGAACAGTCTAAGAAATGTGATTTTTAAACCAGATTTTCCTAGCTGAATATTGTTACAGGTGTTCCAGAGCAATGTGACAAGGAGGGGAGAGAGAGCGACAGTTGAAATTATGCAGTCAGGCTTCAAAATCATTTTCTGATGGCTAAATAAAACCAATTTCATTGTAATGAAACAAAAGAAGCCTTCTGTACTTTGAGCTGTACAGAATTCAGGCTAATTGCCGATTTAACTGATTTTATTTTAATTTTGTGGCTGAGGTCCACGTCTGTTTGCTCGTTCCTTCTTGCCTTGTAATTCTGACTGGCCTCCATTTTATTTACAGGCAAAATTAGTACAGGCTGTAGTCAGAGTGTGAGAAGACAAAACGTTTCTGAAATGCATTATGTCAGCATAATTACTTTAGTTGAACTGCTTGGAGTAAAGCGGTTGTTCCTTTAGAGCAGGTGCTCATCTTGTGGAATGGTTAAATTCCAAGTGCCTGAATCCTCATTAGCTGCTTAAAAAAAACCCCAACAAAACCCTCAGGGAAGGAACTTCTAGATCTGCTGTTGGTATTGTTTCTGTAATAAAGCACACTTCACAGCTTACATTCTTAGGGAGATGTTCTTTTGTTTTCCTGCAGACTGAATCAGTTCTTGCTAAGAATTTCCAAGGGAAAAAAGTTTCCAGTGCTAACAACACTCCAATTCCAAGGCTGCCATCAAACCCATCGAGAGTTGACCGCTTAATCGTGGATCAGCTACGTGAACAAGCCAGAGTGAGTTGTAGGATTAAAAAAACCAAACATATTGAACTTATGGCACAGAACTTAGAGTACAGAGTAAGCTCTGTAAGATGATCAGAGCTGCTTTTCCCAAAATAGCTTTGTTCTTAAATGCTATGCAGGGAATGATATTTCAGCAGCCCCTAGCTAGAATTTCTACAGCTCTGGGGTCACTGCTGCTGTTTCTAGGGAGCCCGTTGAGCAGCTGAGGCTCACGCTGGCAACTGGGCCTGCTGGGGGATGTGGTTTCTAGTCCAGAGTGTGCAGGAGGTGCCAGAGTCCAGCTGTCCAGCCCAACAGCTCATGCAGCTCGAAGGTGTGACTGCGTTTGAGCAGCTCAGCAGAGAAATGGTCATTATAGGTTTGTAGACATTGTATTACAGGAGGTATTTTGGGGGGAAAAAAAGGCAAGTTTAATTAAATGTTTGTAGGACTTTGATAAATATTTGCTTTGAGGGTTTTGTATTTTCTTAATGCAGAATGGTTATTTATACAGTTTCAGCCTTAATAATTAGTTTGCTGCTTAAGCCAAACAGCCATAACCTGTAGGGCAAGTGTGGCTGGTGTCTTCTGAGTGGCCAAACGATGGTGCCAGTTTGCAGCACCGTGCTCTGTGAGGCAGCAGCCTGCACAGAATGTTTCACGGGAGACTGGAGGGAGGAGGTGAGCACAAGCAGCACTGATCTGAGCTGCTGGCAGAACAGCGAGGGCCTGATTTGACTCTTCTGAGGCTGAGGGGCCAGAGCCAGGATGCTCACACTGCAGAAGGAGGAGAAAGGTGGACTGGGTCTGCAGAGTCAGAGCCAGCCCCTGCAAGGGGACATGGGCTGAAAGGCAGGAGCTGTTGTTCTGTGAAATGCTGGTTCTTGGAGGAACCAGTGCTGCTGAGCTCAGCCACGTGGCAACAACACAAAGCATCTTTCCTTTTCCTGCTGGCCTCGCACAAGCTGTGGAGCCATGTCTGGAAGCTGTGCAGCTTGCTGACTTCTGTCCCAGGCACCTGCCTCCCCTTGTTCCTACAGCTGGGTAGAGAGGTTAGTGGCAGGCCTGTTGATGGGCTTAGTGTGAGCTTCCAACACTACTGGTTTATGAACCCCAGAGGAACAGTATTAGGAAGCCTCCACTTCCAGAAGGTCTGCCTGTCTTTGAGTACTGTAAAACTGCATGTAAAATAGCACTTAATCTTCTCTGGCCGTTTTAGGAGCAGAACTTCAGGGTACAGAACCTCAAACACTTGTTAGGTAGTAACTGAAAAGTAGTTTTAAGGATGCTCAGAAGCACAGTGGGGCTGTTGAACCTGGATCCTGACACCAAACAGCCAAAGAGGAGCACTGGTACAGAGGTTCAAGTGGAAGCTGAGCTGGCTGGACCTGGGATTAACTCTTTGTAGTGTGCAGCATCTAGTTAAATCCTCTTGCTGGTCATGCACTTTGGTTTTCTCACTTGAGACTTCCCCTGGCAGTTGCTTTCAGTTCCAGAATGAAGCACAGCTCATGGAGAGGTGGCAGTGGCTTTCTTCATGATGTCATCAGTAGCTATTAAAACCACTTACTAGTCAAAGAAAACACTTTGAACCAGGATCTTCTCTCTCAGTCATCAAAGCTGGGCCTGAAACCTTGGTCCTTGTCCTGTGGTGGATGCTGGCCTCCAGATAGGAGGGTCCATGGCTGGGACCCAGCCACTCCAGCATCAGCCTGGGCTTTGCTGGGTGCTAACTACATTTCCCAGGGAAGGCTCTGAATTACTCTGCAAGCCCTCTGACAGTTGGAAGGGATCAGTCACAGTTGGCAGAACAAGGGCAGGTTTAGTTAGCGCCTCGAAGTCATGAGTGGAAGGAAATGTCTCTTGGGAGTGCAGGATGAACTGAAGAACCTGAGGGGATGGGAACGCGAGCACCGGAGCTTTCGGTGTTCCCACCAGGTTCCTGGGGCAGCCTGGCTCTGCTGCACTCACTGCATTTTGCTTGTAGGCACCTGGTGCCTCTGCAGGCTTTGAGTAAATCTTGTAGGCAGTTAATTGTCAGCTGTGGATCTTGCTGGATGAGGCTGCAGTACCTAAAAAACAGATCTCAGAGCATCAGTTCTTTAGTGGATGTGGACATACTATAACATAAGACTGGGAATAGCTGTCAGGTTCATCCTACCTTGTTTCACTTGCTTACATGATCCTACTGTGCTGCTCCTTAAAATCTGGCTTCTCCTTCAGAAACAACTCCAGTGATTTTTCAGTCTCATCTACTGCAGTTTCCCATCCCAGCGACTGATTCCCAGATTGCTGATGAGGTTCTCCCTTCACTTGTGTCTTTTTAAAAAACCTCTCAGCTTGCTTACAAATGTGAAATGTCACTTTTTGAGTGTATTGTTGTTGCTGCTGTCACAGTAACTTGTGCAGGTGATTCCTGCCTGTGCCTCCCACCCCCAGGTTTCTGCCAGGTCTAAGGGAGGGCAGGACTTCTGCAGCAGGACCTTGCTCCTTCCTGAGTGGTCAGGTCCCTTGGCCAGGAGTGGCTGCTCCATTCTGTTGTCATGGTGTCTGGGGGATGCTTGGGGCAGACCAAGCCAGCCATCCTGGTCCAGAGGTTTCAGTAGCCACCCTTCCTTATGTTCAAAGCCCCCACGCCAGCCCTTCTCCAAGGGAAGCCAGCGGTTGTTCTGCTGTAAGGAACCACCAGAAAGTTCACTTTGGGCTGTGCTCCTGGACCCTCTGTTTTATCTTTCTAACCTGTAGGTGACCAGTAATCATCAGGCTTATTTATAGTGTAGCCCTTGCTTACAGTTGTGGAGCTGTTAGCTGTATCTCTTTCTGCAGACTAGGAACCAGGTTCTTCAGTGGTCTGAGAACTGTGGTTGAGGAATCCCTCACTGAGGGGAAATTCATCATCGTGTGACTGTTGTAAGACAAACAAGACAAGATACCAATTTTCAGTCGGCTAAACAAAATGGAATTGAGTGCTTGTGCTTGATACCCTCTGCAAGAGCTCCTTTAGCACCCATCCTGAAGGTCAGCCCACACCTGTGGTTCCACAGCAGCTCTAGCCCACCCAGCCCGAGCCTGCTGCCGGCCTGGCACTTTGCACTGGCACAGCTCAGGGGGAGCATCGGGGTGGCTGCTCCCCAGCCTGTGCGGGGCTGGTTTTCACCCAGATAACTGAAGAAAAGGGGGACCACGGGGGTCTTGATTTAGAGGAAAGCATGTTGTTATGGAACCATCTCCTGTTACGTGTTGTGTCTCTTGATTATTAACTAGTGCTGGGTGTACTAATATTTGGGTACTTTAGTTTTGCTGTTGAGCTGCACACACCCAGCTATTCAACAGCTTCAGCTTTGGAGAAGTCAGTGTCCTCGGTTAGAATTTAAAACTACCTCAGCTATAACTTCAGGAGAAGAAACCAATAGTTTTCAGGAGTCTGTTCTTCCTAATCTAGTTACTTTTCTTGTAAGTCTACACGAGTAGAGTCTGAACTCTTGTAACGTGTGAAATGTTCATCAGGTTGTGACTTTACTGGGAAAAATGGAGCGCCTGCGCAGTTCTCCCCTTCACGCCAACATTTCCACTGCTCTTGATAAACACCTGGAGGTAATTCACGTAGTGCAGTCACGCAGAAAAGATGAAATTGTAAATGCTTCAAATCGACAGAGGCAAGGAGCTCCCAGATGCCAGGATGACAGAGGTATTACTACTCTTACGTACTTTGATAAGGTAACTGAAAAATTCTACATGTATTACAAGTCTATATAAAAAAAAGGGCGAGGGGTTTTGTACCAAAGGTCAAGGAATTTTTCAGTGTCTAGAGCACTGAGAAAGGCTTCAGGTGAGGGTGTTGAGAGGATGCTGGGCTTTAGAGATAAATGGGTTAAATCTCTGGAGTGTTTATTCCACTAATGAACTAGTGAGTAATGAAAAGGTAGTGAGAGGTTTTGTACCGCAGTTTGGGGTTGGAGATGACATTCAGCTATTGCCTCTTTCTTCTCCCTGTCCCTCCTGCTCCTGTCACCCCTCTTACCCTGCCTGTGTTTCTGGGCAAACTGTCTTTGGTCTCCACAGAGCTTCAGCGTGGAGATACCAAGGCAGGCTTGCATTACAAATGGATTTCCTCTTCAAGCAGGCTCTGATGAAGATTGGCATAAAATACAGATCATATTTTGGATGGATACACAAAAATACATTGATCACAATGGGTTTATTCTTAATAGTATCCAGAATATGTAGAATATTCATCTCCCTCTTTCCCTAATGCTGAGGCGGGTTTTCTTCTGTCCTAGATGCGAGTCAGAATAAATTCCTGCTGCCTGTGATGCTCTGACCTATGGCTCTGCTGGAAACTTTCTTATGTTTCTGAGAGTCCTCTGCTCATTTCTTCCTTTCTCCCCACACCTGAACTAGGTGGATTATTTCACTTCTTTGGGGGGGTCCCATCATGCAGTTCTGTCCCAAGTGCACCTTGGAAGACAGACTATAGCAATTCTTCTGTTCACCATCATCCTTCTTTCTCTTCACCTTGACTGAAAATTATGTAACTCGTTGAGACCAGGCTCTTCTCAGCAGTGCCCAGCAACAGGACAAGGGACACTGTGCACAGACTGGAACCCTGGAGGTTCCATCTGACCAGGCGAAAAAACTTCTTTGGTGTGAGGGTGTGGGAGCCTGTGCCTGGCTGCCCAGAGAGGCTGTGGAGTCTCCTGCTCTGGAGAGATTCCCAACCTGCCTGGACAGTGTGACCCTGGGCCCCCTGCTCTGGGTGACCCTGCTGGATGGAGCAGGGGGGTGGCCCCAGATGATCCCCGGAGGTCCCTTCCCACCCCACCATGCTGAGGTTCTGGGATGAAGCAGGGGTTTGGGGTGTTGAAGCCTCTGAAAATAATTGGTGCTGGTTTTACTTGGCACTGCTTCTGAACCAGATCCATGAGCTTTTTGGAACCAAGAAGTATGGGGAGGAGCAGCTCAGACCTCGATCTGCCCCTGGGTCCCGTTGCTTTAAGAAGAGAAAGAAAGAGCTTTGCACAGTGGGACCTGATTCCTTAACTAGAAGGGCTGCACTTTGCCTCCTGCCCTCTGTCCTGGCTGTCTCCAGGATTTGTTGGCCTGTTGTAGCAACTCGGGAGGATTTTTCACCCAGTAGATCACTGGGTGTAGTAACTGTATGTGCTGCATGTCTGAGGAAGCCTTGAGGAGACATCTGAGGCCATGCCTCTCCTCAGCAGGGCCGCCTTCTTGTTAACCGTTTTGGGCTCTTTGAGGAGAGGTCTTCCCTGGCCCAGCCCTGTTTCCACAGCACCTTTCTATTCCATCAGACCTGATATTAAGCCTCTATCTTATCAGGCAGGACCTGTCTTTTGTATCTTCTATTCCAGGAAGTCTGATTTAAACAAAATTCCTGCATGAGCCATGGTCTCTCTCCTCCCAGCTTCAAGTTGCAAGACAAGATTCCCTCAGTGGGGAGCAGCTGGATCTGAGCTGCCTCATACAGGTCATCTTTTCGCACAACGTGGGGCTGAGGGATTCTGTGATTAGACAGAGAAGTTGTGGAACTGTGCTGGGTGTCTGGCTGTTGTTTGTAGGTGGTTTTCACCGCTTAATGAAGTTTGGGAAGGAATCAGAGTAATCAGAAAGGGCTTTAGGGAGTGCCATCTGTACAGCCATCAAGCCTTGCTGAGCTGTCTGACCACACCTCTGCTCCAAGTTTGGCCTAGATGGAGTTTTCAAGGTCTTTCAGAAGGATGGAGATGTTACAGATCATCCTGAGGGGAGAGGAGACCTCTAGAATGTCTAACTCTCAGCATTCAGACACAGATTTTAAAGCAAGTCCTCCTCACTACTGTGGGATTTCCCCTCTCTGTGGCAGTGACCCAGATGCAAACTGCATCTTACAGCTTTGAGATGCATGCTTGTGTCACTTCTTTCTTAGCTTCTGCGTGGTGGCCAGGAGGGCACCATTCCTGGGGTCTCTTCTTGACTCCACAAAGCCTGATGTGGAAACTGGAAGTTTGAAAACATAAGAGCTGATAATCCTGTCCTCCCACTCTCTGTTCTGCCCTTTACTTCTCTGGAGTTACCTTCCAAACACCACCTTGCACAGTTCTTTGGGGGGCTGACACTCGAGTTGGACCAGTGGGTTTTCATGATGATGCCTCACAGCTACCTCAGTTTTCTGTACCACTCCTTCCAGCCGCTTTGACAGCGGTCGCTGAGGAGGAACTGGTGGTTGCTCCATGCAGAAGGAAGGATTGATCTCGGAATGGGTTTCACAGAGACCCATCCAGGCAATGAGAGCCAGGCGAGCTGCTGAAGAGGAGTGGTGGGGGGATAAGGTTGGGCTGTTGAATTCTGCTCTCTTCTGAGGCCCCCCAGGAGGGACCTGCTTGCACTGGAACAGCAGGTCTGAGGACACTGTCTGAAGGTAGACAGGTTTTTGCTGCAGGAACTGGAACTACAGTTGTCCTTACTGGGCACGTGCACTGGGGAGAGCAGCTTTGGGCTTGAAGTCTTCTACTGCTTCCAGGGCCACAAGTGCACATGTGCTTTGCGTGCAGCCTGCGTGCCATGTGAGGTGAACCATTTCCCAGAGGAGCGAGTGCCCTGCCCCAGAGCAACACACCAGTGCTGCCTGAGAATTGAGCTGGTTTCTTCCCACGCAGGCTGGAGTTAAAGCGTTACCTGAGTGTTGAGTCCTGACGCTGAGCGCAGGGACCGCTGCAGCCCCCTCCTCGTTGCTCATGTGGAGGTTGACGCACTGGCAGAGCATGATCTGGATGCTTTGTAAAACACCCCAGAGGAGCCGTTCTCTCACCTGCCTCAACAATTCCTTTGGCAAGATGGGCAAAGGATCTGCTTTTGGGTGCTGGGGAGTCACTGAAGGTGCAGCAATGGGCTGGCCCAGCAGGGGGTGAGGTGCTGTTAGTGCAGACACAGGACAGGAGCAAACCCAGAGGTGCCTCGGGTGCTCTGGTAACGGGGCACAGCCACGTAGGAGCTGTAACAAAGCATGTACCTAAATTCCATATGCCTGCCTCCTTGTGCAAGGGCCTAAAGGCTGCTTAGAGCCAACTTCTACAACCTTGTAAAGAGACAAAACCAGACACTTGAAAAGGACCTAACGCATTTTGGTGTTTTTAGCATTGCCAAGGTGAATTAACCCCCTCGCCGATAAGAACCTAACGGCCGTTTCCTCCCTGCAGACGTCTTTGCCCTCGCTTTGGCCATCCGAGAGATGAGCGCGGTGACGCGCAGGGCGCGTACGACTCTGTGGTGCGCGCTCCAGATGACCTTACCCAAACCCGAGCCGGAGAGAGCGGCTCCTCCTCGGGAGGAGGAAAATCCCTACAAGAACACCGGCGGCTGCGGCGTCCTCGACTAGAGGGGTGATGGGAGCAGCTAGCGGAATGCCGGCCGCGGGCAGAAATAGGCTGCAGCGGGGACCCATTAATTGTTTTTAATTATTTGTAAAGTTTGAATTACTAATATTCCTATTTAAAGCCGTGCCTTGGTGAGAAGTTGGGTTTGCTCCAAGGGCTCTCGGGTTCTACCTGAACTGTTAAGGTGACAGGCAGCATCAGGATATAGGAAAGCCAAATGGGTGAATGTTAACTTAAAAAAATAATTGGACTCATTAATTAACAGCCAGGATATTATTTAACTTCAGCAGGTGAGCTCTGGTGTACAACTCTTCAGAAAACTTTTTAGTTTTGCTTCAAAAAAAAATAGGTTTTAAAATAATGATTCTTAAAAACTATCATCTAACGGGGTGTCCAGTCAGCGTCTGACAAGATTGTGATGTAAAACTGGGTTCCTTATTGAACGAAATGGAAGGAAAAATGCTCAGAATACCCACTATTCATGTAAAATTAAATATTTAAAATATAAATATTGATGAATTTGAGATTTTAGAATCCAAGTTTACGAAAGGAGAAGCACCGGGTCCTACTAAATTACTGGTATGACAAATTGCTGTTGTGGAACCATGAGACTCAGTGAACGTGTTCAAATCATTTGGGCCTGCGGGGGGTGGGGGGAAGACCCTCTCTTTTAAAGTATTTAAACAATCAAATTCCTGTCCTTCGGGGCGCTCTGCAGCAGCCGCAGTAACGCCTGTTGGTCTTAACACCCGAACCTCAAAACCAGAAGAGGTGTCACAAAGTTCTGAAATGTGGGTTTTCTTCAGGTTACTCTTTCACTAGTTTGGTTTGCAATTTAGTTGTCATATTTTCAACTTCTTAGCTTACCTCGGCATTTCGACGGCTCTTGCTACTTGTTGTTTGTCTGCACTTCTTAATCTCTACGGAACAGAAATAACTTATTCACTGGTAGGAAATGTTGGTGTGTTGTGGCTCAGGAGAGACGGGGTTTTAACACTTCCAGCATCGCGTTCATAATGTGTGCATTAAATTTACTCGGCTGTCCCTGCCTAGATACCCTGATATTTTAACTGTCTCTGTTCTTCCTGCTTGGGGGAATCCTGATATGCGGAAGGTGCGACCGCACCACATAAATTGTCATTAGATGATGGGAGAAACCAGAGGAGAACACAGCAGAAAGCGGCATAACCGTCCGGTCGCTGAGCTCTGGGCCAAAGCGCTGCCCGAGTCCAGCGGGGCGGGAAGACAAAGCGCAGCCTCGCGGCACAACTCACAGCATCGGGTCCGTCCCCTCCAGCCCGGGACGCGTTGATGTTAACGCAGCTGTGATGACTTTAGTCTGTCTGGTAAGAAATAAACTTGCTTTTGTTGAAGAGCATTTGCTCAGCACTTGTCTTTTGTAGGCTCGGCTCCCAGAACGGGATCTGTTACCAGGGAGTGGGACTTGCAGTTGGTTCCTGGAGTACGTTAAGAGGTGTAGAGCAGTTGGGGGTACTGGGATTCCTCTGCAGGAGAGAGAGATGATGGTAACACCTGTCAAACCAAGGGGAAATTTTATCCCTGTGGTGAAGCTGCAGTGCTGGGGTTTTTCCTTGCAAGGATCTCATTCATTAGGGGCTCCGTGCTGCCAGAGCAGCTCAGGCTGGTGTTTCAGTACCCGTGCTGGAAATCCTGGGGGGTCTGGAGTGTTCCTGCTCCACACATTTCCGAGTGTTGGTGCCAGTAATGCCCTGAGTTACCGGCTGTCAGCTCTCTGGAGGGCACTGCATCAGTGGCCAAGGTTCCAGCAGCTCTGTGCTTTGAGGGCAGAGCTGCAGCATCCTGAGGCAGCTGCTCCCTGGGGCTGTGTTTACAGGATCCTCCAGCCCCTGCCGGGGCTCCTGGCACCACAGCAAGTGGGTGAATCGCAGGCCTTTGGTGCTGGGTGGGAGGAGTCTGGGCAGCTGGACACAACCACCTTCAGCTGCCCCCGGAGCTGGGCTCGGGGGTGGTGATGGTGATGGGCCAGGGGGGGAGAGGGAGCTCCCCTAGCCCTTCATGCCCCCCCAGCCCTTCATCCCCCCCCATCCGCTGCTGCTGGCTGTGCACGTGGCACTTCCAGGGGAGCCCTTTGTTCTTCAGCTGGCCGTGAGCTGGGTGAGGGGCAGAGGGGGTTCCGCTCCTGGCCTGAGAGGTGAGCACAGCTCTTTCCTCTGGACTTTTAGAACGCAGGGTCTGAAGGAGCTGTAATGGGCTCTGGTGCCTGGGGGGCAGCGCCAGCCCCGGGCTTGGTTTCTGCTCCAAAGCAGCAGTTTGGGGATGGTCAGGGCCGGGTCACAGAGCTCTGGGGGCCCAGCTTAGGACCATGGGGAGAACAAGGCTGCTGCCAGAGCAGCGCAGGTACAAGTGGAGCTACCTCCTTGGATCTCCCTGGACAACCAGCAGCTTCCCTAACCCCATGGGGGGTCAGGGCTGCTCCAGGCTCGGTGCTGAGTCCTTGCCCTGCCTCGAGCCTAGCAGTGGGCAAAGGGCTCCCAGCCCCAGGAGCCAGCGAGAGCTGGCCCAGCCCATGGTGCTAGGGGCTTTGAGCTGCCCCAAGTGAGGGTGGTGCTCTGACACCCTTGGCCCTCAACAGCTGCCCCATCCTTCTGCAGTGGCATGACCCACTCTGAAAGGTGCCATTGTGCTGGGACAGGACATGAGGCTGGGGGATGGGCACAGCTTCTTCCCAGATCACAGAGCTCAGAATGGTTTGGGTTGGAAGGGAACCTTAAAGACCATCTAGTCCATGCACCCTGCTAGACCACCAGGTTGCTCAGAGTCCTGCCACCCTGGTCTTGAACACTTCCAGGGATGGAGCATCCCCAGCTTCTCTGGGCAGCCTGTGCCCCTCTCTCACCGTCCTCACACAAAATAATTTCTTCCCCCTATCTGAATCTCCCCTTTTACTTTAAAACCATTACCCTCATCCCCTCACCTCCACAACTTCATTTGTCCACCACCTGCAAGGCCCTGGGGAAGAGCGAAAGGGTGACTACAAGCCTGGGAAAGGAGGGGGAAATAAACATGGTGGGGCCTCAGGAATCCTGCTGCTGGGCGAGGGGAACATGAGGACCTGAGACAGAAAGGAGCCCCCACCCCGGGCACCACAGTCCAACAATGTGCATTCAGACAGAGGAAACCACTTCTTGGCCAACCAGATTTATTGTTCAAGTCCAAAGACAAAGCAGCTGGAGCCTCCCAGGGCAGCAGGTAGTTCAACAGCAGCCGGGGCCCTTTGCCAGGCTGGTGCTGAAAGCAGGTGCTGGGGCCAGGAGCCCCTGGCACCCAGGAGCCCACCCTGTCTGCAGCCCCCTGGGCAGAGCCTGTGGCAGCGCAGGGCCGAGGAACCCCAGTGAGCTGTGGCTCCTCCTCCACCCTTGGTACACAGAGCTCAGCGTTCTCCGCTCCACTGGCTGGAAGAGCAGCTCACAAGCCCTTCAGGGGCGAGAGAAGCCTTTGGTCTCCGCAGGCAGCTCCCAGTCACAGCTGTGCCTGGTGAGAACCGGCTCCTAGACCCAGCACGTCCGACTCACTCGCAGCCACTTGGCACCAGGCCAGCCTTAGAGCCGTAGAAATACCAGCCACTGGTCACCCTGCGAAGCGCCGGGGAACACCACACTCCAGCTGCTGGCATGAGGCTCAAAACAGCGTCAGCACTCCGTTTGCTGCTCAAATCAGCACCGTGTTTACCACCCTGGGAGCCTGTGGGTGATGCAGCCTCATGGCTGCGATTCATCCACATCTCATCATAGGTCCTCTCTTGGGCTGCAGAACCAGCACCTGCCCTCGCCAAGCTCAGCTCCGAATGCCGCGGCTCAGGAGAGCGGAGCTGCAGCGCTGTTCTCAGCAGCATAAATACGTGCAGTTGCAAATGCCTTTCTCACGGCGAGTGCCACTAAGTTCCCCTTTGCCCAGTAGCAGCACGTCCGCGATCGCATGTCAGGAGGGGTGGGAGCATCCGTGAGCTCTGGGCTTGAACCATCACCGCGCTGCTGCTGCAGAGCGAGGCTGCTGGTGGGAGGCCCCGGCCAGCCTGGGAACCTTCTCCTGCAGCTCCCTTTGCTCCGCTTGAAGTGGTTGAAGGAAAAAAATTGATCCATTCAAAAACACGGACAGAATCACTTCACTGTTCTTTGGTACAGACATTGGCCACAAGAACCGACTGGGACATCTGACACCACGAGCACAGGGCACCCTTCCACTTGAAGAGGTGCTTGAAATTTTTTTTTCTGCTATGTGAAAAAAAAAAAAGAAAAAAAAAAAAGGGAAAAGCTTCCAAAGAGCCACTCGCCGGCCACATGCCCAGAATTTCTGCTGCATTTTAAACACACACCATACTCGTAATTAACTTTATCCCTCCAGAGTCCACCTGGAAATCCCTGGCTATCGCTTCCGCTCGCCCTTCTGTGTCCTTTTCTTCTCCTTCTCCTTGCGCTCCTGCTTGGCCAGCTTGTCCTTCTCTCGCTGGAGCTTATCTTGCTCTTTTTTCTTCTGGAACTCATCTCGCAGCAGCTCCCGCTCCAGCTTCCTGGCGTTCAGCACGTCCTCCACGTTGGTGTTCCGGAACAGCGCTGGGGCATTAAGGACACACAAGGCTCTGGTGGAACTTTGGAGCTCCGTGTTGTGGAGCTCGGAACCAGAGCCCAGCTGGTTTGTTCTACCTCACCCTCACCCTCTGACTCCCAGTACTGCTTAGCAAGCTGGGAAGGGATTTGGGAATAGGGAATGGAGGGAGAAAAAGGAACCAGAACAAAAGGTGGTGTTTCCAACCAGAGCAGTCGGGTGGAGTAAATGCTCCCAAGAAAAGTTTTCCTAGAAAAACCACAGAATTTGGAAGGTTGGGAATGACCTTCAAGATCACAAAGTCCAACTGTCTACTAAATATTAATCTGGGCCACTAAACCATGTCCTGAGGTGCAACATCTGGATGTTTCCTGAACCCCTCCAGGGATGGTGACCCCACCCCTCCCTGGGCAGCCTGTTCCAAGGCCTCACCACTCTCTCAGGAAAGAAGCTTTTCCTGCTATCCAACCTAAACCTCCCTGGAGCAACTCAAGCCCATTTCCTCTTGTCCTACATGAAGTTGCCCACAGGTTCTAAGACTGGTATGTAAAAAAAACCCTAAATTTTAAAACTTCCACAAAACTAACAGGAAGTAAAATAACACCCAGGGTGTGGCTGCCTCAGGTGGGTTCCCTCCAGCCATGCACAGGACACATCTTGAACACACACGTACATACGTGTCTGTAGCTGCAGATGCTGTGACTGGAATCACAGAACTGGTCTGGATGGAAGAGCCCTTTCAGCTCATGGAGTCCAACCACTCTCCCAGCACTGCCAGGGTACCACTGACCCCTGTCCCTCAGCACCACAGGGAGCTGTCGAGAGCCAGAAGGTCTCCCCTCAGCCTCCTTCTCTCCAGGCTCAACAAGCCCAGGTCCCTCAGCCTCTCCTCACCACTCTTGTGCTCCAGTCCCTTCCCCAGCTCCGTTGCCCTTCTCTGGCCACGCTCCAGCCCCTCGAGGTCCTGCTGGGAGAGAGGGGCCCAAAGCTGAACCAGCCACACAGGAAGGCTGGGAATGGACAAGGCAGCTCCAGCCACCAGTCCCCACGGCCTCCTGTCCTCCCTCCCACAGCCACTAATGGCAAATGGTTTTGGGGAAGAGCATGAGAAAGAGCAAGTGGGCATCTCCTCCACTGTCCCTCCCAACCAGCACCGATGTGGGGACAGGAATAATTTAGATTTTGCTTCCTAATTGCGCAATAAAAACTTGCTGCCATCATTGCCCTGCCAGCTGCTGAGCTCAAGGAACAGCCCAAAGTCCTGTGCTGAGAACTCGAGGCACCTGCTTCTTATTCACCATCAGAGCTCAGCTGCACTGCGGCCTCGCGACAGTCATGGTATTTGCGTTTCTGTTGCACCTTTAAGAACTCCTGACTTGATTTACCTCTCTGGACCCTGGTGAGCATTAAGCTGATGTTCTGGGAGAATTATAGTTACTGATGAGCACGGTCTGTGAAGCTTGGAAGGGAAAGGGGGAGGAAACCAAAGGGGAGAAGAGGGGACCAAAGGGGAGAAGAGGGGACCAAAGGGGAGAAGAGGGGACCAAAGGGGAGAAGAGGGGACAGAGTGACAGGCTCAGTCCCAGCTGTGCACACAGGGCAGGGAGCAGATGGACTTGGAATCTCCATCTCGAGCAAGGTCAGGCTACATGAAATAAAAACACATCACTGAACTTAAACAGCGGCCTAACAGAAACAGGGAGATCAACCTGGGTAAGGATGGGTGGGAAGCTCCCACAGAAGCTGCCTTCCCTCCAAAGACCCGAGCCACTGAGAATTGAAAGGATACATTTTTCTGATCCAATATTGACCGTTGCAGCCGATCCATCCTGGTCGTCCTCGCCAGTGAGAGAATTAAGGAAATAAGGACATCAGCGATGAACTTTTGCCTCTGTTTGCTCACACGTCACTCAAAACAGCTCAAATCATTTTATCAAGCCACGAGGAAGAAGGTAAAAATGAACAGAATTGAGGACCGGCCAACTACCAACGCCCTGCTCAGCTCCCCGGGGCTGCTCGAGTGCCAGCTACAGCTCCCTCCTGTTCAACTTTGCTCTCCAAGGAAAAGCTTCTTCCTCACCACTACAAAGAGGGAACTTAAAACTCTCCCACCCTACACATGCTGCCTCTACAGAGGATCTTTTCAACGGGTTTCTCACCAGAAAGCAAGAGAAAAAAAATCAAGACATCAACTCCCGTGCAGAGTTCATGGCTCTGCTGCAACACCCGGGCTGGGCAAACCTGACCCAGGCAGGGAGCACGGAAACGGTGGAGAAACATCTGCAGAGGAGCATCTGCTGGTGGCACCCCACAGAGCAGGAGCTTTTCTCCATGGGAGTTATTCTGCTGTAGAGGAGGATGATTGAAAAGCTTCCCCGGTTCCCCTCACCAGACACTGCAAAGCTGGAAAGGTGCTGGTTTAGGACACTTTTAATCAATAGCGTCCTTCAAAGCACCGAGTCTCAGCTAGGCCAGGAAAAGGATATTCCTCCTCGTCCGTCACGTCGGCGTACTGGGCCAGGAGGGCAGCTTTCCTCTGCTTCTCCTCCTGGGACACCTCCTTGGGCTTCACCACGATCCTGGCCTGCTTCTCCATCATGCTGGCAATGGCCTGGATCTCATCTGCAAGAAGAGGCAGAGCATCAGCCAGTCCCTGCAGACAGCAGAGATCCCACAGGCCGGTGCTCCCTGCATTGGCAGCGCTGAGGCCCCGTCCCGCCGTCCCAGGCACAGGGAGGCAGCTCTCACCCAGCTACAGGGAGAAGCCTCACCCCAAACCATCCCAAAATACCCCCCGCCCTCCTCCCGCAAGCCACCTCCCAAGGCACCAGCCCTTCGGGGGAATTCAGCAAGGATGGAGGGAGCAGGAGGTGCTGAAGAGAACCATAGAACGGTGGGGTCAGAAGGGACCTCTGGAGATCATCGAGTCCAACCCCCCTGCCAGAGCAGGGTCACCCAGGGCAGCCCACACAGGAACA